>CM068742.1:81848111-81850611 GCA_035084275.1 Hydrolagus colliei
ACTCACTCACGCTGTCCCCCCTGCCTCACTCACTCACTCACTCACTCACTCACTCACTCACTCACTCACTCACTCACTCACTCACTCACTCACTCACTCACTCACTCACTCACTCACTCACTCAATCACTCACTCACTCACTCACTCACTCACTCCCTCACTCACTCACTCACTCACTCACACACTCACGCCCTCCCTCCCTCTCTCCCTCCCTCACTCACTCACTCACTCACTCACGCTGTCCCTGCCTCACTCACTCACTCACTCACTCACTCACTCACTCACTCACTCACTCACTCACTCACTCACTCACTCACTCACTCACTCACTCACTCACTCACTCCCTCACTCACTCACTCACTCACTCACTCACTCACTCACTCACTCACTCACACTGTCCCCACCTGCCTCACTCACTCACTCACTCACTCACTCACTCACTCACTCACTCACTCACTCACTCACTCACTCACTCACTCACTCACTCACTCACTCGCTCACTCACGCTGTCACCGCCTGCCTCACTCACTCACTCACTCACTCACTCACTCACTCACTCACTCACTCACTCACTCACGCACTCCCTCCGTCCCTCCCTCCCTCCCTACCACCCTCCCTCACTCACTCACTCACTCACTCACTCCCTCCCTCACTCACTCACGCTGTCCCTGCCTCACTCACTCACTCACTCACTCACTCACTCACTCACTGACTCATTCACTCACTCACTGACTCACTGACTTACTCACTCACTCACTCATTCACTCACTCACGCTGTCCCTGCCTCACTCACTCACTCACTCACTCACTCACTCACGCACGCACTCACTCACGCTGTCCCCCCTGCCTCACTCACTCACTCACTCACTCACTCACTAACTCACTCAATCACTCACTCACTCACAAAATCACGCTGTCCCCGCCTGCCTCGCTCGCTCCCTCGCTCACTCGCTCACTCGCTCACTCGCTCACTCACTCACTCACTAACTCACGCTGTCCCTGCCTGCCTGCCTGCCTGCCTGCCTGCCTCACTCACTCACTCACTCACTCACTCACTCACTCACTCACTCACTCACTCACTCACTCACTCACTCACTCACTCACTCACTCACTCACTCACTCACTCACTCACTCACTCACTCACTCACTCACTCACTCACTCACTCACTCACTCACTCACTCACTCACTCACTCACTCACTCACTCACTCACTCACTCACTCACGCTGTCCCTGCCTCACTCACTCACTCACTCACTCACTCACTCACTCACTCACTCACTCACTCACTCACTCACTCACTCACTCACTCACTCACTCACGCACTCACTCACTCACGCTGTCCCCCCTGCCTCACTCACTCACTCACTCACTCACTCACTCACTCACTCACTCACTCACTCACTCACTCACTCACTCACTCACTCACTCACTCACTCACTCACTCACTCACTCACTCACTCACTCACTCACTCACTCACTCACTCACTCACTCACTCAATCAATCACTCACTCACTCACTCACTCACTCACTCACTCACTCCCTCACTCACTCACTCACTCACACACTCACGCCCTCCCTCCCTCTCTCCCTCCCTCACTCACTCACTCACTCACGCTGTCCCTGCCTCACTCACTCACTCACTCACTCACTCACTCACTCACTCACTCCCTCACTCACTCACTCACTCACTCACTCACTCACTCACTCACTCACTCACTCACTCACTCACTCACTCACACTGCCCCCACCTGCCTCACTCACTCACTCACTCACTCACTCACTCACTCACTCACTCACTCACTCACTCACTCACTCACTCACTCGCTCACTCACGCTGTCACCGCCTGCCTCACTCACTCACTCACTCACTCACTCACTCACTCACTCACTCACTCACTCACTCACTCACTCACTCACTCACTCACTCCCTCCCTCACTCACTCACGCTGTCCCTGCCTCACTCACTCACTCACTCACTCACTCACCCACCCACCCACCCACCCACTGACTCACTCACTCACTCACTCACGCACTCACTCACTCATTCACTCACTCACTCACGCTGTCCCTGCCTCACTCACTCACTCACTCACTCACTCACTAACTCACTCACTCACTCACTCACGCACTCACTCACTCACGCTGTCCCCCCTGCCTCACTCACTCACTCACTCACTCACTCACTCACTCACTCACTCACTCACTCACTCACTCACTCACTCACTCACTCACTCAATCACTCACTCACTCACTCACTCACTCACTCCCTCACTCACTCACTCACTCACACACTCACGCCCTCCCTCCCTCTCTCCCTCCCTCACTCACTCACTCACTCACTCACGCTGTCCCTGCCTCACTCACTCACTCACTCACTCACTCACTCACTCCCTCACTCACTCACTCACTCACTCACTCACTCACTCACTCACACTGTCCCCACCTGCCTCACTCACTCACTCACTCACTCACTCACTCACTCACTCACTCGCTCACTC
>CM068742.1:81913825-81916325 GCA_035084275.1 Hydrolagus colliei
TTGCAGATGGCTACTATCCTCCTCACTGTTTACTATTCTCCCTAACTTAGTGTCATCTGCAAACTTGGAAACTGTACTCCGTACACCCAAGTCCAGATCATTGATGTAGATTACAAACAGCAATGGTCCCAAAACCGATCCCTGTGGCACACCACTGCTCACTTCCCTCCAATCTGAAAAACAGCCGCTCACTACAACTCTCTGCTTTCTGTCTCGCAGCCAGTTGTGGATCCACGCTGCCACTGTCCCTTTTACGCCATGGGCCTTTAATTTCTTAATAAGTCTCTCATGTGGCACTTTGTCAAATGCCTTTTGAAAGTCCATGTAAACTACATCAACTGCGCTACCATTATCCACTCACTCACTCCCTCCCTCTCTCCTCCCTCACTCACTCACTCACTCACTCACTCACGCTTTCCCTGCCTCACTCACTCATTCACTCCCTCCCTCCCTCCCTCCCTCCCTCCCTCTCTCCCTCTCTCCCTCCCTCCCTCCCTCCCTCCCTCCCTCACTCACTCACTCACTCACTCACTCACTCACTCACACTGTCCCCGCCTGCCTCACTCACTCACTCACTCACTCACTCACTCACTCACTCACACTGTCCCCGCCTGCCTCACTCACTCACTCACCCACCCACCCACTCACTCACGCACTAACTCACTCACGCTGTCCCCCCTGCCTCACTCCCTCCCTCCCTGCCTCTCTCCCTCCCTCCCTCCCTCCCTCCCTCCCTCACTCACTCACTCCCTCCCTCCCTCACTCCCTCCCTCACTCACTCACTCACTCCCTCCCTCCCTCCCTCTCTCCCTCCCTCCCTCACTCACTCACTCTCTCACTCACTCACGCTGTCCCTGCCTCACTCACTCACTCATTCACTCACTCCCTACCTCCCTCCCTCCCTCCCTCCCTCTCTCCCTCTCTCCCTCCCTCCCTCCCTCACTCACTCACTCACTCACTCACTCACGCTGTCCCTGCCTCACTCACTCACTCACTCACTCACTCACTCACTCACTCCCTCACTGACTCACTCACTCACTCACTCCCTCACTCATTCACTCACTCACTCACTCACTCACTCACTCACTCACTCACTCACTCACTCACTCACTCCCTCCCTCCCTCCCTCCCTCCCTCCCTCCCTCTCTCCCTCCCTCCCTCACTCACTCACTCACTCACTCACTCACGCTGTCCCTGCCTCACTCACTCACTCATTCATTCACTCCCTCCCTCCCTCCCTCCCTCTCTCCCTCTCACCCTCCCTCACTCACTCACTCACTCACTCACTCACTCACGCTGTCCCCGCCTGCCTCACTCACTCACTCACTCACTCACTCACTCACTCACTCACTCACTAACTCACTCACTCACTCACTCACGCACTCACTCACTCACGCTGTCCCCCCTGCCTCACTCACTCACTCACTCCCTCCCTCCCTCACTCACTCACTCACTCACTCACTCACGCTGTCCCTGCCTGCCTCACTCACTCACTCACTCACTCACTCACTCACTCACTCACTCACTCACTCACTCACTCACTCACTCACTCACTCACTCACTCACTCACTCACTCACTCACTCACTCACTCACTCACTCACTCACTCACTCACTCACTCACTCACTCACTCACTCACACTGTCCCCGCCTGCCTCACTCACTCACTCACCCACCCACCCACTCACTCACGCACTAACTCACTCACGCTGTCCCCCCCTGCCTCACTCCCTCCCTCCCTGCCTCTCTCCCTCCCTCCCTCCCTCCCTCCCTCCCTCCCTCCCTCCCTCCCTCACTCACTCACTCACTCACTCACTCACTCACTCACTCCCTCCCTCCCTCACTCCCTCCCTCACTCACTCACTCACTCCCTCCCTCCCTCTCTCCCTCACTCCCTCACTCACTCACTCACTCCCTCCCTCCCTCCCTCCCTCTCTCCCTCCCTCCCTCACTCACTCACTCTCTCACTCACTCACGCTGTCCCTGCCTCACTCACTCACTCATTCACTCACTCCCTACCTCCCTCCCTCCCTCCCTCTCTCCCTCTCTCCCTCCCTCCCTCCCTCACTCACTCACTCACTCACTCACTCACTCACGCTGTCCCTGCCTCACTCACTCACTCACTCACTCACTCACTCACTCACTCACTCCCTCACTGACTCACTCACTCACTCACTCCCTCACTCATTCACTCACTCACTCACTCACTCACTCACTCACTCACTCCCTCCCTCCCTCCCTCCCTCCCTCCCTCCCTCCCTCCCTCCCTCCCTCCCTCCCTCCCTCCCTCTCTCCCTCCCTCCCTCACTCACTCACTCACTCACGCTGTCCCTGCCTCACTCACTCACTCATTCATTCACTCCCTCCCTCCCTCCCTCCCTCTCTCCCTCTCACCCTCCCTCACTCACTCACTCACTCACTCACTCACTCACTCACGCTGTCCCCGCCTGCCTCACTCACTCACTCACTCACTCACTCACTCACTCACTCACTCACTCACTA
>CM068742.1:83353951-83521112 GCA_035084275.1 Hydrolagus colliei
CAGATGGAAATAGGCGGTGCCGGTCAAGGCGCGGATGTGGGGGAGGAAGGAAAGTTTTTGATCGAACATGATGCCGAGGTTCCTGATTGGCTTTGTGAGGTGGAGAGTGCAGCCTTGGATGTTGAGGCTGGCAGCGCCCGATGTGCGGAGGCGCTGGCTTGAGCCAATCAGGAGGGCCTCGGTCTTATTCACGTTCAATTGCAAAAAGTTGTCCCTCGTCCACGATTCGATGTCGGACAGACATGCTGTCAGAACATCGATCGTCTGGGGGTTGAGGGATGAGGCAGAAAGGTACAACTGGGTGTCATCCGCATACATGTGGAAATTTACCCCATGTCTGCGGATGACGTCGCCCAGAGGGAGCGTGTAAAGGGTGAAAAGAAGGGGACCGAGGACAGAGCCCTGAGGGACGCCATGGGAAACTGTGCGGGGGTTTGAAGAAAAGCCATTGGAAGAAACAAAATGTAAACGGTGGGTCAAATAAGAATGGAACCATTCAAGGACTGTGCCTTGAAGGTTGAGGTGGGAGGAAAGACGTTGAAGGAGGATGGTGTGATCGACTGTGTCGAACGCAGCAGACAGGTCAAGGAGGACGAGGAGGCAGAGGGAGCCCTGCTCACAGGCGGTTAGGATGTCATTTGTGACCTTAACCAGGGCAGTTTCTGTGCTGTGGATAGGGCGGAAACCTGATTGGAGGGGTTCAAGAAGTGAGTGATTTGAAAGGAAAGAGCGGAGCTGGGAGGCAACCACTCTTTCAAGGACCTTGGATAGAAACGGGAGGTTGGAGATGGGTCGATAACTTGATGGTTGCGACGCATCAAGGGAGGGTTTCTTCATGATAGGGGTGATGGTGGCTGTTTTAAGGGAGGTAGGGACGGTTCATGAGGAGAGGGAAAGGTGTCAGAAATGAGCAGGGCTAACAAATGGAGCTGGACACCAATTTTAATGTCATTCAAATCTTGAAATTAGTTACATGATTGGAAATCAATCTCATTTATCTAATAATCATAATTCTTGATACATTCAGGCTACACAGGCAATCCATTGTATCCGTCAGAGGGAGGGAGGAAGGGAGGGAGGGAGGGAGGGAGGGAGGGAGGGAGGGAGGGAGGAAGGAAGGAAGGAAGGAAGGAAGGAAGGAAGGAAGGAAGGAAGGAAGGAAGGAAGGAAGGAAGGAAGGAAGGAAGGAAGGAAGGAAGGAAGGAAGGAAGGAAGGAAGGAGAGAGAAAAAGGAGAGAGAGAGAGAGAGGAAGAATCGACAGCGCCTCTTTAAGAGGAAAAGACGGAAGTGCCACTACTGGCAGCATTCAGAACTCTCGTGTGACAATCGACTCATTAAATGCCCCCCGCGATTGTGCTGGATAAGATCCGGTTATTCAAATGGGGACCTTTTTTGAGGTGCTGGTTATACGGAAGTTACGGTTGATCGAGTCATAGGTAAACAGGCTTTTACTATATTTTGATATAGGCTTTTCACGTCTTCTAGGCATTGCAAAGCTCTTTACGTAATATACTGTAAAGTGAATTGACTGTATACATGTAGGCAAAACGCAGCAGCCAATTCCACACAGCAGTGTCCCACAAAGCAGTCGTGGATTGAAATGACCAATTTATCATTGTTTTTTCTTGAGGGATTGTTATTAGGCATATGGAGTAAGGAAACTTGTCCAGGACATTTACTGCACCCGCTAACCATTCTTTCAATGTAAAATTAATAAGTGACATGATCATTACAAGTTTAATTAATTTGCAGAACATCTGTTAGATTTTGCACAGTTGGGAGTGATGAGAAGTATTTGCGTGTTAAGTTCCAGTACTCTTGTGAAAGGTGCTTCACAAATGTAAATGTATTGCCTTATTATAGCAGTTATTCTAAACTGAATACTAAACAAATGTTGTATTCCTGTGATGTACTACTGATTCATTCAGCGTGCAGGAAGTTCCTAGATCTGATTAATGCTCTGTGCTGAGTTAACAAATCTCAGCTGGGGTGGTGTTTGTGTTAGTGCAATTGCTGTTTTTTTCTAGTCCCTAAGGCTAGGTTTCCTGGATTAGAGAAGGGGGGCCATATCTTAGTGTCTTGGAAACTATAACAATTGGAAACTGCTCAAGTTCAGCTAGCTCTTTTATGTGCTGCTTTGACGTGCAGGATTCAGGAAATATTTTCGGGCATTTTTCACGTCCCTCAACCCCACTGCTTTCAGCCACTATGTCCCAAACCTCTGGAGCTCAATGCCTGAATCCCTCGGCATTCCACTCTTGGCCTGTCTTCAGATCATACCTGGATACTTTTCTCTTCAACTGTTTCTACCCAGGCATCGTTAAGTGCTCTTGCATACTCCTGGGTGGGTGCGTGCGTGCATGAGGTCTTCCAAAGTCTGCCTTGCATTCCTACAGACTTGATTGGTTTTGCCAGGTACTGTATTTCTCCTCAATCTTAAGGATAGTTCACCCATATCATCTGTCCCCCAGTCCCCACCCTCTCTCTACCAGAAGAAAACCAACAGGGATTCAAACATGGTTAGTGTGTAGAAACAGGATTTGGCAAAATTGTGTCACTCTTCGCAATTGAAAAGCCAGCTGATTGTCACTGACCAGAATTGCACAGTAAAATAGCCTCTTGGGTGAGGTACCAAAGCTGCTGGAAATTATAGTACAGTGAAAGCCCGTTTATTTGGCACCCTCGGGACCTGGCCAATGCCAGTTAAACCGTGTGCCGGATATTCAGCTGAAAACGCAATTTTTAAAAAAACAATATTTGAATGCATTTTTCCAGATAAATTCTGGTTAATCAAATGCGGACTTTTTTTTGCGATGCTGGTTATATGGAAGTTACAGTTGATCGGGTGCCGGATAAACAGGCTTTTACTGTACTGTCCTTAACTGTTGACTGCCTACAAAATGGCAATTTCTGTAAAGTGCTTTGTTTCGATGTAATAGATGCTGTATCAAATGCAAGGGTTATTATTTCAACACATACTGAGTGAGTGAAGAAGTTGAGAAGATTTAAGTGTCAAAATTATTTTTTGGGGGACTCCATTTCAGGGAGGTAGCATTTCTAATAACTTACATTTATGTGGTAACTTACATGTCTGGGGAATGTCTCAAAGCACTTTGCATCTTATTTGGAGCGTAACCAGATGATAACTGCTTATGATTGAATTGATCATATGAACTATATTTAGTTTATTGTTCACCAGACTGATTTACATTGTGCTATTTTGGAGGAGATGTATTTATTTCAGCAGATAGTATCTCTGCTTTGCCTGTGGTACCAGAGGAGATCTCATAAATCACTACATCTGCTTTTCTGGTTTCAATTTATGAATGGTAGCCCAATGGAAGCCCAAGTATAGGAGAAAAGGAGACTGTTTAATCCATCGAGGCTGTTTCTTCCAACAGAAACTGCACTATTATAAACTCAATGATTCACTTACTCAAAGAACACAAAAAGTAAATTGAAACTTCACAAAAATTCACTTTGCAAATAATATCGCTCTTAAACATTCCGGTGGGGTGAGGGAGGGGAGGTGGCTACCTGTTTGCACTTGATATTCTATGTGGGATCTCAAGCAAGACCAGGTTTCCATCCCGCAATCCCTTGAGAACTTTTTGATTTGTACTCAGTAGCAAATGGTTGTGGACTTATTCAGTAACCCATCACAGGCAACCCATGTCATCCTGAACAAGACTGTTCATCGAGTTTCTTAAGTTGCTCTGCAAAATTATTGGTTACCATTCTGTAGGCTTCAAAAAAATGTTAGAATGCAGTAGGGTCCGTCGATATGGAAATTTTCCGATTTAGATATATTGATGGGCCCATATAGAGATATACCGAAATATCGATGTTTTGGGGGGGTTTTCGTACTGCGCATGCGCGCGCAGCGCGCGCATTCGGGGTGCGCGCGCATTCGGGGCCTATCTCCTCAGGAGGTAAATATCTTTCTCTGTGTCTCTCACTCTCCATCTCTGCGTTTTTCTCTCTGTGTCTCTCTCGCATCCCCCCCATCTCTATCTATCTGCATATTATCACATCCACCCCGTCTCTGCCCCCCCCCACCCCGCCGTCCCTCTCTCGCACCCCACACCCCCCGTCGTCTCTCTCCCCCACCACCCTCCCAGCCGTCTCTTTCCCCCTCCCCCCCCCCCCCGCCATCTCTCTCTCCCTCCCCCTCCCCCACCCCAGCCCCTCTCTCTCCCCTCCCCACCCAGCCGTCTCTCTCCCCCTCCCCCCAGCCGTCTCTCTCCCCTCCCCCCAGCCGTCTCTCTCCCCCTCTCCCCCCAGCCGTCTCTCTCCCCCTCTCCCCCCAGCCGTCTCTCTCCTCTCTCCCCCCCAGCCGTCTCTCTCCCCCTCTCCCCCCAGCCTTCTCTCTCCCCCTCTTCCCCCCAGCCGTCTCTCTCCCCCCAGCCGTCTCTCTTCCCCCTCTCCCCCCAGCCGTCTCTCTTCCCCCTCTCCCCCCAGCCGTCTCTCTCCCCCTCTCCCCCCAGCCGTCTCTCTCCCCCGCAGCCGTCTCTCTCCGCCTCTCCCCCCAGCCGTCTCTCTCCCCCTCTCCCCCTAGCCGTCTCTCTCCCCCCTCCCCCCAGCCGTCTCTCTCCCCCTCTCCCCCCAGCCGTCTCTCTCCCCCACTCCCCCCAGCCGTCTCTCCCCCCAGCCGTCTCTCTCCCCCTCACCTCCACCCCCCACCCCTTGCATACCTGTATATTGTATTCGAGGACTATGAATACAATATGGCGGCTTTGCACCTTGGTCTGTGCATTGTGATGAGCATTCTGGGTCTTGTAGTTGATTGTGCTCGCATCCCGATTTTTTACCTCGATATATCGATTTTTCGATATATCGATATTTTTGAAATGTCTATATTGGCATATCGATATGAAAATTATATCGGGTTTTAGCGATATATCGATATATCACCGGACCCTAGAATGCAGGTTTATAACGGCCAGTCCAACACAATTTGAGGATGGAAATGGATCGGTTTGAGTAATTCTGCTGGTGTTACGGTTTCCAAAATGTCACTAATAGTGTACGCAGGAGATTCTGTTCATGGAAATCTCGAGATCTGCCAAATCATCAGCAAACTTTTGTTCCAATGCAATGCGGGGGAAATCCCATTAGAAGCCTTCCACCGCCTAATACAGCTCTGCCTCGCTTTGGAGCACTTGGATCCTGTGTTGCACCTGGCTTCTGGTGCTGACTAGCTGACTTCCTGTGTCAGAAAATAGTTGCCATGTTGCCACTGAAGTCTCTTTCTGTATACAATGTGCAGGAAGTGTCCTTGTGAATTCAAGATCCTCGTCCTCACTTTCAAGGCCACTCACGGTCTTGCCCCCGCCTATCTCTCCGACCTGCTGTCTCCCTATCAGCCTGTCCGTCTCCCTGTTCAGCGGGCTCTGGCCTGCTCCATGTCCACCACCCGATCCGCCCTACCATCGGTGGCCGAGCTTTCGGCCTCTCTGTCCCCACACTCTGGAACTCCATCCCGCAATGCCTTCGCCTTGCCTCCTCCCTTTCCTCCCTCAAGGCCAGTCTCAAGACCTTCCGCTTCGACCGGGCATTCTGCTCCCCTCCTAATTCTCCCCCCTCCTACTCTCCTTCCCCCTATTGCCTCCCCTCCGCCTCGGATCCGTACCTAACTGTTCAGTACCATGGGACGTCCTCCCGACATGAAAGGTGCTCTATAAGTGTAATTTTGTTGTTGTGTTGCTGTGCTGTGAATGTCCACAGGAATTACTTTTAATTTCCCTCTGCGAAGGAAATACTTTTCTTGTGTGTGATTTGCTTACGTTTTGGGGCAAGAAGGCTGCATTATAACAAGGATGGTTAATAACAACAATATTATATTTGTGTAGTGCCTTTCACGTTGGGAGGACATCCCAATGCGCTGGACAATCAGTGTTTTGACCCAAGCTGGAAGTCCAGATCGGGGAGGGTTGAGGGCAGTGGGGGGGAAGGTGGTTGAAGCAGAGAGTCTTGAAGGAGGCGTGAAGCAGGCCGGAGCCCACCAAGTGGAGGAAGTGGTAGGTTGTTAGGGGCTAGGAGGTCACACAGGTAGGGGGGAGCAAGGCCATGGAGGGCTTTCAAGGTGAGGACCAGGATCTTGAACTGTATCCTTTGTATGATGGGAAGCCAGTAGAGTCGGGTGAGAGTGGGGCTGATTATGGCCATAAACTATTAAGCCACCCTTTTTGTTGCTTTAAAGTTTCAAGATGTCGGAAGCAGAGAAGGACCTGGTGGCAAAGATGTTACGAGCAGTCTTACAGTCCAGCAAAGATGGTGTTGCCCTCACACGACTACAAACAGAATATAAGCAGCTCACGGGTGAACTGATTTCTCACAAACAACTTGGATTTCCAACACTCGAGAGCTACCTAAAAAGTATGCCTTCAGTTGTGAAGTTTGGCGTTAAAAATGGAGAGGTAATGACATATACAAATGATGAATTACTCTATCCTGGAACCTTTTTCCTCCTGATTTTCTTCCTCTTTTTCTGCCTCCATGTTTCACCCATATGGCCATCCTTCAGATATTGGTCCTTTTTAAAACCTATCCTTTATCTGTCTCCTTGTTTTGATTTAGCCACATCAAATGACCTGTAACGAAAGTCCTGGGACTGATTCCATGCTGCTGTTTGTTCAGCTGACTTTTTTGCGATGGGCTGCTGGTGTCACTTGCACTGCACCCCAACAAGGTTCTGAAAACCAGAGAAAAGCCAGTGAAATGTGTTTCAATTTGATAAATTTATTTATCAATATTACCAATGATTATTTAATTAGATAAAAAATTATTATGGCCTTCTGAAAGGGACATGTATTTTCCTCTTGCATCCCGAAGGACATGTATTTTCTCCCCTTTAGGAGAGAGGGGAAGGAAAGGAGGATGAAAGTTAGTTTGTACAGAGTTCAGTTGATAGGATATTTGCCTCTGTATCATAAGGTTATGGGTTCAAGTCCCAGATTGGGACTTGGAACCTGTAACTTTGTCCGACACTCCCATGCACCTATGGACTCCTTCAGAATGAAAACTTTAATCTGAGGTTCTAGCTACTTATTCTGGTGAACCGTGAAATTCAAAAAGATGAAAGAGTTTCTTCCAGTGTCCTGGCCAACAATCCCTCAATAAAATCGGTTCACTTCAAGGCTGTCTGCGGAACATTACTGTGTGCGAAATTGGCTTCTGCATTCAAAATATACACTTCAGTTTACAGTACTTCTGTGACTTTAAGATGTCCCCCTGGTGTGAAAGATGCTATATTAGAACATAAGGGTTATTATTAGCTTATACAGCACAATAATTGGACATCCAAATGTGAGCATTGCAAATAAAAACTATGTGCGTTTATAACAACAATAAAAGCCCGTTTATCCGGCACCCTCAGGACCTGGCCAATGCCGGTTAAAGCGCATGCTGGATATTCGGCCAAAGGTGCAACAAAATTATTCTTTTTTAATGCATTTTTCTGGATAAATTCTGGTTAAACAAATGTGGACCTTGTTTTTTGGATGCTGGTTATATGGAATTTACGGTTGATAGGGTGCCGGATAAAAGCGGTTTTACTGTACTTGGTAAAAGCATCAAATATAACAATGATTTTTTTTGTCACAAAGTTACACTGCTTCAATCTGTTTTTGGTTTCTTTATCTTTAGACAATTTGCTTTGCTGCTGTAAGCAATGAGATTGCCCATATCGCTAAACTCGTGGCCCGTCAAAGAAGCCCGAAGAAAAGGCACAATGGACAAATGTTGGTAAATTCCCAGTTGAGACTAAAACGAGTTACACCAGCTATCCAAGTTGGTAAGTCGACATTTAATGAATGTTCCTCTTTTTGCTATCCCTGTTTGGTTAGACAAGTACTGTATCTAGTAGGGTCCGGCGATATATCGATATATCGCTAAAACCCGATATAGTTTTCATATCGATACGCCGATATAGGCATTTCAAAAATATCGATATATCGAAAAATCAATATATCGAGGTAAAAAATCGGAATGCGCGCACACTGAACTACAAGACCCAGAATGCTCATCTCTATACGCAATGCACAGACCGAGGTGCAAAGCCGCCATATTGTATTCATAGTCCTCGAATACAATATACAGGTATGCAAGGGGTGGGAGAGAGACGGCTGGGTGGGGTGAGGGGGAGAGAGACAGCTGGTGGGGGGGGTGAGGGGGAGAGAGACGGCTGGGCGGGGGGAGAGAGACGGCTGGGGGGGTTGGGGGGGAGAGAGACGGCTGGGGGGTGTGGAGGGGGAGAGAGACGGCTGGGGGGGCGAGGAAGGGAGAGAGTCGGCGGGGGGGGGCGAGGGAGGGAGAGAGAGACAGCTGGGGGTGGTGGTGGGGGGGGAGAGGGAAGGCGGGGGGGGTGGGGGGGAGAGAGACGGCTGGGGGGGGTGGAGGGGGAGAGAGACGGCGGGGGGGTGAGGGAGGGAGAGAGAGACAGCTGGGGGTGGTGGTGGGGGGGGAGAGGGAAGGCGGGGGGGGGTGGGGGGAGAGAGACGGCTGGGGTGGTGGTGGGGGAGAGAGACGACGGGGGTGGGGGGTGCGAGAGAGGGACGGCGGGGGGGGGGGGGGGGGGGGAGAGACGGGGTTGATGTGATAATATACAGATAGATAGTGGATGTGAGAGAGACACAGAGACACAGACAGAAAAACACAGAGATGGAGAGAGTGGGAGACACAGAGAGAGAAAGATATTTACCTCCTGAGGAGATAGGCCCCGAATACTAGTATCTAGTAGGGTCCGTCGATATGGAAATTTTTCCGATTAGATATATCGACGGGCTCATATCGAGATATATCGATATTTTCAGTTTTTTCATACTGCGCATGCGCGCGCGCATTCGGAGTGCGCGCGCACCCAGAATGCGCGCGCATTCGGAAGTGCGCGCGCACCCAGAATGCGCGCGCATTCGGGGCCTATCTTCTCAGGAGGTAAATATCTTTCTCTGTGTGTCTCACTCTCTCCATCTCTGTGTTTTTCTGTCTGTGTGTCTCTATGTCTCTCTCCCTCTCTCCTCTCTCACATCCCCCCCATCTCTTATCTATCTGTATATTATCACATCCACCCCGTCTCTCCCCCCCCCCCCCCCCCCCCCCCCACCGCCGTCCCTCTCTCGCACCCCCCACCCCCGTCGTCTCTCTCCCCCACCACCACCCCAGCCGTCTCTTTCTCCCCCCCCCCCCCCCGCCGTCTCTCTCCCCATCCCCCCAGCCGTCTCTCCCTCTCTCCCCCACCCAGGCGTCTCTCTCCCCCTCTCCCCAGCCGTCTCTCTCCCCCTCCCCCCCAGCTGTCCCTCTCCCCCTCCCCAGTCGTCCCCTCTCCCCCTCCCCCCAGCCGTATCTCTCCCCCTCTCCCCCCTCCCCCAGGCGTCTCTCTCTCCCTCACTCCCCCCAACAGTCTCTCTCCTCCTCACCCCCCCACCCCCAGCCGTCTCTCTCACCCCCCAGCCCTTGCATACCTGTATATTGTATTCGAGGACTGTGAATACAATATGGCAGCTTTGCACCTCGGTCTGTGCATTGTGTATAGAGATGCGCATTCTGGGTCTTGTAGTTCAGTGTACTCGCATCCCGATTTTTTACCTCGATATATAGTTTTTTCGATATATCGATATTTTAAAAATGTCTATATTGGCATATCGATATAAAAATTATATCGGGTTTTATCGATATATCGATATATCGGCGGACCCTAGTATCTAGTAACACGGTAAGCAGATGAAACTTGTCTGGTTAACCTCAGTGTGGGGTGGGGCGAAAGAGATGCCCTATACACTGGGCATATGTATAGTTCCATTGCACACAAAGTGGTTGAACACCAATCTTGCCTATGACCGCGCCTTTGGTCACCTTTCAACCCCTGCCCCTGGCTCGGTCCCGGGATCCGCTATTGTGAAGCGCTCTGAGACACCGTCCGGCATGGAGGGCGCTATATAAATCAAAGTTGTTGTGGTTGTTGGTGTTGACCTTGTAATACCTTGCATGTGAAAAATGAACTGTATACACTGCACAACTTGTATAGTAGGCAGGTCACCTACTTCTCAGGATAACTTGCTTTGCTTGTTTTAAAAACAAAATCTCTCCCCTCTTCTGGTGGGTAGTTAGGCAAGGCTGAAGCCCCATATTCAAAGGCAATTCGCTCTTTAATAATAATAATAATGATCTTTGTGTTTGTTAGAGCGCCTCATCGCGTCTTCGAGATGTCTCACTGCGCTTCACAGAATATACTGTAAAGTGAATTTCGGGTTGAGAAATGTTCTAGGGACTACACAAGAGACTCTTGTCTATCTCTTTACAACGTGTGTCAAGGCCACAGGCTGGTAAAGCATGTGGCGATCAGCATTGGTCAGGAGAAATGTCAGGCGCGGGGAACGCTCATTCAAAATCCCCCGCCTGTATGACGCCCGAATCTCACTGCCAAACATCACTCCATCCTGGCTGGGTAGGTATAGTGTAACGTCACTTCCTGGCGCTAGTTTAAAATCCACCAGGGTAGGTTTCTCAATTATCCATCTGCTACCTTCCCTCCCAGTCTCTGAGGCCTAAACAATGATCACCATCCCACCTCTTCCACTCCGCTCTCCCTCCCACCCCACCCCCGCGTGCTGCCCCGCATAGCCTGCAGGCTGATGCTGTCCCGTTCATCACTCGCTCTCAGTCTCTGCGTGCGCATTTTGGCTGCCGACCCAAGCCGCTCCCCTTAAAAATGTCCCTACTCCTACCCCCCCTCTATCCGCTACTCCCCTCTGTTCTTCTCTCCCACCGCCCTCCCTGCCTTCTCTCTCTCCAGACTGGGCATCCCCCGCCGAGCCCATCGTGTCTCCCAGCGTTGGCTGTCCCAGAACAGCGACCCCAACTGTCCCATTGTTCACTGTCTCTGCACCAACCGCCTCCAAAAGGCAAATATCCCTTCCCACTCCCTCATCCATAACTACTCCTCAAACTCCACAGTCATCAATTCCCCATGACTCCAAATCGTCTCCATCCCACTCTCCTCCCATTTTCTCCAACCCCCCATGCCAACCTATCCACATTTCTCTACAAAATGTCTGCTTCCTCTCCAATAAAGTCCTCACTATCCATGAGCTCATCCTGGATGGGCACATGGGTACGCTTGACAATCAAATCTACGTTTCTACCTCCATTTGCGACTCTCAGTCTCCTGATGTTCTGTCAGCTTGTCTGTCGGACATCAAGAGCTGGATGAGCACAAATTTCCTGCAGTTAAATGTCAATAAGACAGAAGCCATACTCTTTGGCTCCCATACTCTTCTGTCCCTTCTTTTCGACTGCACCTTTGGTCACCTTCTTCCCCATCCCCCTGGCTCAGCCCTGGGATCCGTTATTGGGAAGCTCTCTGAGATGCATTTCCGCATGGAAGGAGCTGTATTAATCCAAGTTGTTGTTGTTGTCTCATGGGTCTGACCTCCTCAAAGTACCTGATCTGTACTTAAAACTTCTCCGAACCCATGTGCAATTTAGGCATCGAGTTCAATCCCCAATTATCCTCCCTCTCCCATATTCAGTCCTCGACCAATACTGTTTTCTTCCACCTCCATTACATTGCCCGTCTCTCACAATACCTCATCCCCAAACCTGCTGAAACCCTGGTCCATGCCTTTATCACCTCTTGGCTGGACTACACCCAACGCCCTCCTCACTGGTCTTCCCTCCTCCACTACTCACACAATTCAGCTCATTCAAAACTCCGCAGCCCGCATTTCAGCCGGACCAAACTTCGCACCCTGATTACCCCAGTCCTTGCCAAACTCCACAGGCTCCCTGTCATAGAGCGCTCGACTTCAAGATCCATACTCTAGTGTTTAAATCCCACCATTCCTTGGTACCCCCCTACCTCTCTAACCACTGCCTCCACTCTACTGGGTCCAGCCTCCTCCTTGTCCCCTGAATCCTCTACTCCACCATCGGGAGCTGTGCTTTCAGCTCCCAAACTTTGAACTCCCTCCCTCAACCCTTTTGCCTCACTCACTCCTTCCACATCTTCAGATTGTGCCTGGAGACCTTCCTCTTTGACCACGCCTGCGGGCACCTTCCCACTCCCTAGGCTCGGGCTCTGCCATTGTTAAGTGCTTGGAGGCGCCAGCATGGAGGGCACTATATAAATGCAAGTTGTTGTTAAATTGACTCCATATTTTGTGGGCGAAACATACTGTTTGTGGGACATTGCTATTGCTCACAGCAATGTCCCACAAACAGTCGTGGATTGAGAAATTAAATTAAATCTGCTTCCAAATTCCAGATGGATTTTATCGCAAATCCTGCCTCATCTTAAACGCTAGGTAGGATTTATTTCAAACTGAAAATAAGTCCTTTATTATCTATGCTGCAACTGCTTACAAAATTCCAGAATCCTATTTTGTCTAACCTCACAAGTACTTGTCTGTGGTTGCCTTTGCCTTTATTGAAAGTATTCATCAAGTGATGCCTTAATTATTTACAGTACAGAACACTAATCCAATTCAAGGTTCAGCCATCATTAAATGATCAGTAACCTTAACCCTTTTTTTATTTAATAAAATGTCTGGACTCAGATTTTTCAGGAATGGCCTATGGAAGGCTTTAAAGTTTTGCTTATTTTTTTATTTCCTCAAACAAGCAAATTGAGATCTAAATGAATTGAAACATCATTGCGGGGGAAAATATGTGAAAGATAAATGCAATACTGAGTATTGCTGAACCCATCAAAAATGATTATGGACAACCCCATCGGTGCAATTAAAAAATATTACCTAATGCAAAAAGAGAAATTTCAACAGTATTCTCAGCATTGCATTCTTATTTGCAAAACAAAGTTTATTTGAAGTGGTCAATCTCCAGTTAGCTTCAGTATTTTTTGATCAGAACTGCAATTTGGAGAATCTTCATACTTTAAAAATATTGCTCTTCAGATTTTTTTTCTGTAAAAGACCATTTTCATTTAGTAGATTGTTAACCGCAAATGTAATTTTTTAAAGGTATTTGGCTCTGTTGGGCATGATTGAGCTGTCACTTGGTGATAGGTGGAGTATGTGTACACCCACACACATATGAAAATGGTCTTTTATTTATATATATATATAAATAAAAGACCATTTTCATTTAGTAGATTGTTAACCGCAAATGTAATTTTTTACAGTAGAAGCCCATTTATCCGTGACTCGATGAACCGGCACTTCCATATAACCAGCATGCCCCCCCAAAAAAGTCCCCATTCGATAAATGGGAACTTATCCGGAACAATAGCGGTGGAGCATTTGTAAATGCATAAGTAACAGATAATAACAGAATATTGTATTGGTACTTATTGTTAAAGCTACTCTCTTGCGCTTCTCACCTTTACTGGTAGATGCTGCGCTTGAAGCCATGATGCTGCGGTTGAGGTTTATAAAATGGAGGACGCCAAGCGGATGAAAAAAACGGAACGTGACTTCAAAACCTTACTAGCGGCAAGCCGATAACCCTAGCCGATAACCCATGTTGTCGCGCAGATACAGTATTTCAGTTTGCCGCTAGTAGAGTCTAGGGTTATCGGCTTACCGCTAGTAAAGTCGCGCGACTTTAAAATCGCGCTGCCGTTTTTTTCACCCGCACAGCATCCTCCATTTAAAAAAGAATCTCTGGACTGTAAACCTCAACCAGTAAAGGTGAGAAGTGCAAGAGAGTAGTTTTAACAATAAGTACCAATACAATATTCTGTTATTGTTTAGTATGGTGTGTGTTAAAAGAACTTAATTTTTTTTGTGGTGGGTTTTGGGCCGCGGGCCACCCGAATATCCGGCAGGCGCTTTAACTGCCAATGGCCAGGTCCCGTAGGTGCCATATAAATGGGCTTTTACTGTAGATATATATATAATATACTGTATATTGGTGATAGATGAGCATACCTGTAAGAATATCTTCTGTTCCAGCTGGTATTTTGGGGGAAAATAGTTTGGTGAATATTCAATATAATTTTCACTAAATCACGGAATTCATATGATGAGATTTTCCTGGAATAAGAATTTACTAATCTGATATTGGGAGCCTTTTATGCATTGTTTCCTTTTTCAGTTATGTCCGAAATTATTTCTACTTTTTATTGGTGGTCTGAGTATATTAATGGCTTTATAAAGCGTGCTTCATTTCCATTTGATAATAAGAGAAACTGCAGTTATTTACATTTTATAACCGTCTCCTTTGTTCTTGCTTGTCTAGGAAAACCTAAAGCAACTTTACGGCAGCCAGAATATGTAAATCAGCCCGGAAGAGGAGGCAAGAGGTCAACTCCTGCTTCACGAGGCAGAGGAAACCTGCAAGGTGCCACGAAGGCCGGCTTGGGAAGGGAGTTTGTTTTGGAAGCTAAAGTGCACACACCAATTGGAGGTGGTACTCCTAAGGATGCTTCAGTTCGTAAACCACTTTCTGTTGCAAGCAATAGGTATAATTGCTGCTTTCATTTACGGCACAATGGTTACGGTTGATCGGGTCACGGATAAACAGGCTTTTACTGTAATAAGAAATGTATCATAAACCTCGAATCCTTAAATTGATGAAAAATGCATTATTTTAGCACATTGTGTTTGAGATCCAATCATTTTTGTTTCCTCTTTTTGTTAAAATAAGGAAATCTGTTAAATATAGTAAATTAGATTCCATGCTGCGGGTATTGAACCAGGCAGGCTCTGTAGGTTTTGGATGTGGATGGAGATTGGCTTCAGTTGTGACTTTTCCCTTCAACTCAGTCAAAATAGGCTGCTGAGAATTGCTGTCCAGCTTGGGTAGAAAAATTGGTCACAGATCACAAGCTTATAAGAGTGGTTCAGTTGATGGCTGTTTGATCTCATATTTGCCCAAACGCTAATCCTACCATCCTATTGCAGTACCAGCTGCCCCGCATCCTGGTCTCAAACACCCTTCCTCATAACCTGTTCCAGTTGTATTTTAACCTGTGAGTGAAGATACACTTCCCAGTATTTGACCTTAAATTGCCCTTTCCAACTTTAAACCCATTCCTCTTGTTCTTTCCAGCATGTATGAACGTATTTGTTCCTAATTACCTCTATAGGGGCATCACTGAGATTATTTGAAGAGCTGTCCAAATCAATCCCACTCCCTTGCTCTCTCTCTCCCCATAGCCCCGCAAACCCGCTGTCCCCAAATAATTATCTATTTCTCTTACATTTTTTTATCGAATCGGCATCCATCTCACTTACCTTTCAGGAAATGCATTCCAAATCTGAACAACTCGCTGTGTGAAAACATTTCTTCTGTTTCTTTTAACAACTATGTTAAACTGGTGTCCTCAGGTTCCACCTACCCACCAATGGAAATGTCTGCTTTAAGACTGAAGCACCCCAGCCTAATTGTTGCTCATAGTTCATTACACCAGACCTGGAGATCGTCCTTCAATACAAACGACAAGGAAGTTTCACCCAGTGTCCTGGCCCAACATTGCCCCAGATAAAATTGGATGGGATAAAAATGTTATGACCGTTTGATGAATGTTATTGTGCACAAACTGCTTGTCACATTTGTCCATAAAATAGTCACCAAGGTTTTACTGTAAGCCCCGTGAAGTTCTTTGAGAAGTTCTCGCAACACAAAAAAGGACAACTAACAGGCCTCTTTCAAACATCCCACTCGCCATGGGCTTCCTTCACGTCCCCCACCTCCCCGTCCCACCATTGGCAGGTCTTTAGTCACTCTGCCTCCACCCTCTCATGGACCCTCCACCTTGCCCCATCCCTTGCCAGTTCAAGACCTTCCTCTTCTTCAACCATGCTTTGTATCAACCTCAATTATTCTCCCTGCACCCTCCCCAATCCCTATCCCCAGCAAAGTCCCAAATACTGTCTGTCCAGCGTCATTGGATGTCCTTCTGACGTGAAAGGCACTATACAAATGTAATGTTATTGCCTCGTGTTCTCCATTTGTTCCCTATCCCCCAGTGATACTTCATTTAAAGCCCTCCACAACCTCGCACCACCCTACATCCGTGACCTCCTATCCCCTTACCAACATGGCCTGCTCCATGTACCCCGACCCACCCGCCCAACCATTGGTGGGCGAGCCTTCAGTCACTCTGCCCCCAACCTCTGGAATTCCATCCCAAAGTCCCTTCGCCTCACCCCCTCACTGGTCTCCTTCAAGTCTCCCATCAAGACTCTCCTCTTTGATGGATCCATCGGCAACTCCTCTCTCCCCCCCACCCACCCCACCTTTTCTCAGCTCGGGTCTGAATCAGTACCTGTCTAGCGCCTTGGGACGTCCTCCTGACGTGAAAGCGCTATACAAATGTAATTTTGTTGTTGTTGATCTGTGAGATAGTTACTCTTGGCTTCAATGCATTACCCAACCCTGTCTCCTATGTTCTGTGATTCTACTCACTCCAGTCAAACTCTGGTCAGTTTTATGTCCCCACTACATAATTGGTCAACAAGCTTTTAGACACTTACCTATGCTCTCTGGAAGACTGTGCCTTAATTCTACCAGTCCACTCCTCCTCTGTTGCTTTAAAAGCTTCTCTTTTTCATTGTACCTTCAACCACTTCATCTCATTTCCCACAGTAGTTTGCCTCCATTGCTCTCTGTAAAGTGCTTTGCGGCATTCTACTTGAAAGGTATTATGTAAGTGCGAGTTGTATTTTTTTTCTATCCAACAACTTGTGTGTCCTATTAGAAGTATAGCATAGTAGGAAGAGTTAATTCCAGAGTATTTTTGTATGCAAGTGTACTGTGCATGTGTAGGTAAAGATTTTTTTCCTCCCATGCTTTTAGTTCTGTCAAAGCAGAGGGTAAGTAAAGTGGTGGATCAACCTATTGCATATAAAGCATCATGTAATATTGTAGTCTGTAATATTTCAGCAGGAATCTGTAGTATAGAAAATGTTTTACATTGGCTGGCACGGACCAGTGAGAATTCAAAAGGTACATTATAAGTATGAAATTTTATTAACATATTTAACTCTTATTAAGTGGATTTTTATTATTTCTGCAGTATTATTTCACTCAAAGTGGTCATTATTCATATGCGAACCTTCACAATAAATCTATGGGAGATGGAACATCACAGGGTGCCAACTAGGGAACGGCGATATATCGGTATATCGCTAAAACCCGATATGATTTTCATATCGGTATGCCGATATAGACATTTTAAAAATACAGATATATCGAAAAACGGTATATCGAGGTAAAAAATCGGGATGCGAGCACAATCAACTACAAGACCCAGAATGCTCATCTCTATACACAATGCACAGACCGAGGTGCAAAGCCGCCATCTTGTATTCATAGTCCTCGAATACAATATACAGGTATGCAAGGGGTGGGGGGAGAGAGACGGCTGTGGGTGGGGGGCGGTGAGGCGGAGAGAGACTGCTGGGGTGGGGGGGGTGAGGGGAGAGAGACGGCTGGGGGGGGGTGGTGAGGGGGAGAGAGACGGCTGGGGGGGGGGAGATAGACGGCTGGGGGGCGAGAGGGGGAGATAGACGGCTGGGGGGGTAGAGGGGGAGAGAGACGGCTGGGGGGGGGGAGGAAAGGGGGAGAGACGGCTGGGGGGGGGGGAAGGAGAGGGGGAGAGAGACGGCTGGGGGAAGGGGGAGATAGACGGCTGGGGGGGGGGGAGAGAGACGGCTGGGGGGGAGAGGGGGAGAGGGATGGCTGGGGGCGAGAGGGGGAGAGAGATGGCTGGGGGGTGGAGAGAGACGGCTGTGGGGGGGGAGGAGAGGGGGAGAGACGGCTGGGGGGAGGGGGAGAGAGACGGCTGGGGGGGGAGGGGGAGAGAGACGGCGGGGGGGGGGGGAGAAGAGGGGGAGAGAGACGGCTGTGGGGGGAGGGAGAGAGAGACGGCGGGGGGGGGGGGGGAAGGAGAGGGGGAGAGACGGCTGGGGGGGGGAGGGAGAGAGTGACGGCGGGGGGGGGGGGGGGGGGGGGGAGGGAGAAAGAGACGGCTGGGGGGGGGGGGGGGGGAGAGAGACGATTCCCATATCACCGTTCCCTAGTGCCAACCTGACCCCATTTCCTCATTTAGCAGAAACGTTTTTTGTGTGTAGAAGAACAATGGGTCTTAATTTAGGGACACTTTTTATTAGCTTTGTGACATATACATTTTTATTCCCCTTTTCCAAGAATTCCCCCCCACCCCCTCCACCAAGTAATATTGGCATGATACGGTCAAATTGCTTTAGTGTAGAATATGTATAATGGAACCATTCAATCTCTGTTGTCCCTTGGCTCCACTCAACATGAACACTCTATACCCATTCAGGGCATTGTAAGTGTCTGTATACAATAATGCTGTGATGCACCTTTTCAATTGATGCCTGACACATTATTTTATGACTGTGCTTAGAGATACTGTATTTTTTTCAAGAGTTCCCTGTGTCTCAGAACTGAGATGTGTCAGCACTTTGCGACGTCCTCCCGATGTGAAGGGTGCTGTATAAATGTAATTTTGTTGTTGTTGGGAGTAGTTCTGGTGTGGGAGAAAGTTGACAGCAGACACTTAGCATGCAGGTAATACTACTTTACAACCATACTACAGTTGTATACATGGTATGCACTTTCCTCCAGGATGGACTTTGCTAACATGTAGACAGGATAATATCATCACACAGTAGATTCCCTACCCTGGGACAATTATTTAATGTCTCTACTTTCTTGCTTTTCTGTTCTGGAAAGATGCCCAACTCAATTGGTAACATTCTTGCTTTTGAGTCACGGTCATGTTAATAATGATTATTAATAATAATGATAATCCTTGCATTTTGATATAGTGCCCTATCATGCTGTTGAAACGTCTCAAAGTACTTTACAGAATATATTGTCAAGTGGTTGATTGTGTATTTAGGGTAGGACGTTGAGCTCCTAGATTTAGCTAGTGCAACGCTGGGGGAGTCTGGAGCTGCTGTCTGATACATTGCTATATGAAGTTCAAGAATTATTGTCATTTAAAGGGATTCTTCTAACCCATCGATTTTAATATTGAGGAATAATTAGTTATACATGAGATGTTAAGTGAACTTTTGTCTTAGAATTACCATAGATTTCCATTTTATTATGCTTCATTTCAGATTTGCATTGTTTTTAGGTTTTGTTAGCTCAGAAAATAAGTTGTGCATTAGAGTTATTCAAATTCTAGTTGAATGTTTGCCCTATTTACCAATTTAACTATCTGTTCTGTAGTCTACTTCTCCAGCTCCGGTCAACTTCTCTGCCCCCTATTTTGTGAGTTTATATTAATTATAATCCCTCTCTCTGGAACTCCATATCTTTATTTAAACAACCTTAAATTCTCCTTCCTTATTCTTGGTGCCCTCCACCATCTCTGTGAAGCACTTCAGAACATTCACGTTATAAGAAGGATACTTATATAAATGCAAGCTGTTCTTTCTGTTAGATCAAGGTAGCTATGTAATATTTTAAACCTTGGTAAAATATGTAATTTCCTAAAGATAAATATTGGTGCGGTTCCATAATTTGACATAATTGCTTCCACAACTAATTGAATGGCTTCTAATTGGATTGACGCGGTTTCTGCTGAGTAGTGAAAACAAGCAGTGATACAGAATGACTGATGATTAAAGTCCGAGGCATTGACACTAAACTGAAATGCAAAATCAGTGTTGTCACATCAGAACAAGTCTCTTTTTGTTGAATTGCACATCTGCTTCTTCAACTTATTTTGTCAGCATGTGTTGATGGATTATTCTTTTGTGATGGTGCTGTTGACTTAGCAGAAACAGCTGATCTGTTTATTGTACAATGAGAAAGAGGTCATAATAAGCAGAATGGCCTGGCACTTCATTATTGTAATCTGACTAAATCCATTAGAATAGTCCGATAAATCCTCCTTTAGCAAATGCCCACAAATGAACCAACAGCACTTTAACAAAATCAAAGTGTGTACAAATTGTGTTCTGTTTAGTGTGCATAAAGTGTAATGCCACATATTTTTCTTACAAATTGAATTTTCAATTAAGAGTTTTATTTATGCCAAACATTTTTCATTTCTTATTGGGTGACGTTATACAGTGCAGATAGAAGCTAACAAAACCCAATTTATTTATAGTTAATCTTCAAATGTCCCTCAACCTCACAAACTGTTGAACCAACTGAAATTGATTTTAATCAAAATCATAAAATTAATCCTTGCATTTGATTTGCCTTATGTCAACACTTCCCAAAGTTTTCTGAAAAAAAATAGGTGACTCTATTTGTGGGCAAACTCTGCAATCAATTTCACATTCAACATTTTTCAATAACAATAATAATAATCCTTGAATTTGATATACTGCTTTTCACGTCTCAAAGCGCTTTTGCAGAATATACTATAAAATGAATTGACTGTATATTGGTGGGTGAAATTTGGCGGCCAATTGCGCACAGCAGTGTCCCACAGTCAGTCGTGGATTGAAGTGACCAATTACTTTTTATCTTGAGGGAGTATTATCAGGCATGTGGAGTAAAAAAAATTTGCTCAAAGTTTTGCCCTGCCCGGAACCCAGGTCTCTCGTTTGCAAGGCGACTGTTCTAACGTTTTGCAGCAAAAATAAGTATTGACAGAATAACATATTGGTAGAATTTTTTCCTTCAAGGGAGAACTTTGGACCCCAAATCCCATATTTGTTTCTTTAACCTTCTAAAAACACTATTAGCTTTGTAAATCAACCTTTGACTTTGTCCTTACGTTTCCTGGTATTGGAAATAGTTCTGCTGAGGTAAGGGAAGTTCTGACGTGTTAAATTTGTTACCATTATTGCTTATCAATCATTATTGATGGTGATGTCTAGACATTCTTTCATGCTGGCTGAATAATCAGTTCTGTCTCTATTATATTAGTCAGACCTAACCTCTTCTATCAAGTGACAAAAAATCAATTACTTCTTGCAAATGTTAAGTAATGCACCAAAAAAGCATGCCAGTAAAAGGCATCAACACAGAAGAGCTCACATAAGATATTCTTTGCTTCCCACTACCTAATAATTATCCCTCAAAAAAACAATAATAAATCGAACATTTCAATCCACAACAGTTTGTGAGGACCCTACTGTGCACAATTGGCTGCTGCGTTTTACTCACAAAATATACAGTCAATTCACTTTATGGTATATTTTGTGAAGCACTTTAGGATGTCTAGAAGATGTGAAAAAGCGCTATATCAAATGCAAGGATCATTATTATCATTAATTGAAAAATCTTCCACGCAACAACAATGGCAATTTGCATTTATATAAGTGGATCTGGAGACTTACCGCAGCACTACTTCGAAAAGAGAAGGGAGTTGCTCAGTGTTTTGGCCGATAATCCCCCAAATAAAATTGATGATTTACTGTCTGGGACGCTGCTTTTGGCTTACAAATGCAGTCACTACACGTTACACTAAATCCTGTGAAGAACTTTTGAGGTATCTGCCCAATGTAAAAGTGCTACGTCAAGTGCAAGTATTAGTTATGATTGTAGGATGTCTCAAAGTGCTTTGCATCACTGAGAGAGAAACAGAGTTAGGGGGAGAAGAGAAAAGATGGCTGAAGGTAGGGATAAAGAGATGGATCTTAAGGCACAGTGAAGCAGAGACTGATGGATTTCCAGATATTGGTAGCAAATACTGAAAGCGGACCCACCAATGGATGAACATAGAGGCAATGAAGTTTGGTATAATCTGTAAATTGTGGATAACATGATGGTATTTGAGAAATCTTGTCCATTATTAATTAACAAGTGCGTCAATGAGCAATAAAGGTTTTGGCAGCATTTTGTCCGAAATGGGAATCGGACCAGCTATGTAAAAATGAAGAAAGGGTCTTAGTCAGGAACTGAATGTGAGGAATGAGAGCTGAGGATCCAACTGAACACCAAGTTTGTGTACTGGTTTAGTAAAATTGTGTGTGAGTGGGCAGTGCAGGTCGAGGAGGTTAGGGCAAAGTGAGGAGTATAGGTCAGAGCGAAGTGAGGAGTAGTTGGCAGAAGACGCTGAGGAAGGCTTCAGTCTTGTCCATGCTGAACTGTAAGAAATTGACAACTTGATGTCTAACACGCATGGAGGCAGTGGATCAGTCACTACATTACAGGATTGTGTTCTTTTTCGAATAGACACATTCTTCACTGGATGCATCCTTCAGCACCAGATCTAATTCCTTTCTCTGTGCCTCACCAAGGAACATGGATCCTGTGCATTTAAGGTTTTCCTCCACAATCGTGTCAAAGTGAAATGACATTCCTTGTATAGAGTAAACACTCTTTGTAGCATGGGGAAGGGCATGTTTATAAGCAACATCTCAATGCAGTGACATCACAAACATCTTCAAGAGATGTCATCCCCTGGACATGACCATTCCCAACAAAACCACTGGGGAAAGAAGTTATCTCCAAAATGTGAAGGCAGCTCTACAAAGTAGGTCATCTTTTTCTCTGCTATACATGTTTATATAGAACCTGAACCAACTACTTTAATATAAAAAAAAGGGTAGGTTTTAGAATTCAGATAGATGTCGGCTTGTATTCCACCTGTACTATATATATATATATATATATTATATATATATATATATATATATAGATGTACTATATAGGCAAGACTTTGTAAAGTACTTCAACAACAACAAACAACAACAGAATTACATTTATAGAGCACCTTTCATGTCGGGAGGACATCCCAAGGCGCTGGGCAGTCAAGGGTCAGGACCCAAGCAAATGGGAGGGGCAGGATGGGGGGGAGGGGAAGGAGAGAGTACAGCAGAAGACACGATCCATAGTGTGGGCTTGTATCACCATGGCGTTCTCTTACTTGTGTGTTTTTTCCCCTTTTTAGTTTTTTTATGGTACTCAAATGTTTAACATGACTTGGGGTTATTTGAAATTTTACATGAAATCAATTTTCAGTTGCTTGCAGGGAAACTATTATGTATTCATTATGCTCCATGAAATACATGATTTCATGCTCTTAATATATTTCTCTTGATGCTGAGAATTCAAAACTATCAGGCAAGGCGATGGATAGAAAAGGCTGGTGAATGGCACCTTAATTTATGTATTGTATTCTAGTTATTAATTTAACTAGAATAACATATTGGTTGATATGTAAATATTGAATTCAAATATTGTGAGGTTAGAAGAAGTCATTTGATCCTTTGATTTTTATTTAGACCTGCAAGGCTCAAGGACTTCAAAGCTATTCTTTACAAGACTGGCTATTTAATGTTAATTTGATAAACAACAACAAAATTACATTTGTGTAGCGCCTTTCACGTCAGGGGAATGTCCCAAGGCTCTGAGCAGTCACTGTATCAGACCCGAGCTGGGGACTGGGGGGTGGGGAGGGAATTGTGGGATTAGGAGTTGCCGATGGGACCATTAAAGAAGAGAGTTTTGGGACGAGACTTAAAGGAGGCCAGGGAAGGGGGTGAGGCGGACGGACTGCAGGATGGAGTTCCAGAGATTGGAGGCAGAGTGACTAAAGAAAGGCTCACCCTCCCAATGGTGGGGCGGATGGGTTGGAGGACGTGTAGCAGACCAGAGCTGCTGAGCGGAGGGGGCGGGCAGGTTGGTAAGGGGTTAGAAGGTCACGGATGTAGGGTGGGGCGAGGTCGTGGAGGATAAAGATTAGAACATTCCAGAATGGGAGGTACCTTCAGATGGACCACGGAACCTCCTTTTGTGATGTAATTTGAACAAGAATTTGCACTTGTTCAGTGCACTCCACAACGGGAGCACTTCAGAGCCTGACTCCCAGCTGGGTGGTGGAGTGAGGAGTACAGCAAGGTCAGGAGGTGGCAGGGAGTGAGTGGATTGGAACACGAGTGTGATATCTTGAAGTCGAAAGATTTTATCATTTCACTGATAAAATAGAAGGTAGAGCAAATAATTAGAAACACGACAGCAGACCAGAACAATTTGGATCTCTTTGACAACTAGTCCAGTAGGTAGCAGCCACATTTTCACGTGGATAAGTGTTAGATTCGGAAGAAATGGGAGTTTTCTCAATGAAACGCTCTTCAGTCACCATGGAGTTTTATGATTTTTATTCAGTACTACATCCCAGTTATAGTACAGGCACAATGCTTGGTAGGTCGACCCAAGAGAGAGTTTACAAACGAAACAGCCAACTTATATACTCAGTTCACTTTCTTTGTCCTACAGGACCCAATCAGTTAAGACAGCACAGTGCATGATATGATTGTCTTGCCCAATCAACGTGCCCATATTAGGACCGTTATCCAATGGTCACACACAATTGCTATATTTCTACAATACACAATTATCTGGTCACAAGCTTCTGATCTGGTCTAAATCAGTCTAGACTGCCACATAAACACAAACGTGTTGTTACAGGGTCAGACACGAAACTGCTACATTCCAACAATAAGTAAAAATAATGGATCTGGGAACAAGGATGTAGAAGAGGGAGTATGTATTTTCACACAAAAGCCATTTATTGCAAAGATCAGAAAATATAAATTGGAAATTGTGAACAAATCTTCAAAACCAGTTTTAATCAGGAGAATTTACTTTGTAAAGTTCTAGTCGATCATAGAACGGATAAAAATTTGCCTTGAACAGGACACCGAGGATTGCAATGGATGTGAAAGGTTGAAAAAATCGAGTGAGTTCTCTTTAGAAAAGAACTTTGAGGTAATCCCATGCTTCGGATGAGACGTTAAACCGTGGTCCCGCCGGCCTGTTCAGGTAGATGTTAAAGATCCTGTGGCATTGTTTAGGGGAGTGTCCTGGCCAACAAACTCCCAAATATTTGTCCTGTTTTTAAACTTTCACTAACAGTGGTGCAGGTTGCTTACCTGCTGGATACAATATTCTGAGTTTGCCTGTACCCATCCTCATCCATCCTTAGATAGAATTTTACAGCACAAAAGGAGGCCATTCAGCCCATCTTGTCTGTGCCAGCTCTTTGTACAGAGCAACTCAATCCCACTGCCCAGCTTTCTCCCCATAACCTAACAGACCTGCTCTTCCTAAATAAAGATCTAGTTCCCTTTTAAAAAGCTGTTATGGAATCTGCCTCCACCACCTTTTCAGGCAATACACTCCCTCTTGGTTGCTTTGAGTTTCCTCTTAAATACATTGGCAGCTTCTGTTTCAACCACAGCTTTTAACAGTGAGTCAGACATGCACCTCTGGAAAAAGAAGCGTCTCCAAAACGGTTTTACAACTTACATTCACACTTCCTTCACACCTTGTAACACTGCAAGCTCTTCAATACACTCATGGCTATCTTATTGTTTATGTCCCTGCTATGGATTCACCAACAACTTGAAAACAACTTATTTATGTGTGTGGTAACCTATCGTAATTTTAAACATCTTTGTCAGATCGCTTCCCAAAAGCCTCATCTTCAGAGGAAAATCTGTCCAGCCTTTCCTTGTAGTTGTAACCTTTCATCCTCATAATATCCAAGTAAGTCTGGGCACTTTCTCGATCTGCTTCAGTATCCTTCTTATGGTATGGCGACCAGGACTGCACACAGCGTTCCAAATGAGATCCGACAAGAGTATGTACCTTTTCGTGAACATTTTCAATTTTGCAGTGTACAAGATTTAGGAAATACTAATTTGTCCTATGTTTAAATTTACAATGGAATAGTTTTTTTTAACCTACTGTTAGAGAAATTAATTCCTTGTTTTGACAGCTATTATGGTACTGTACCTCTTCTAGACAAAGTCAAGCAAAATAACTTAATGTAGGCAATGTACTGTAGTAAGGAAAAACTCTTTGACTTCTCAGCCGTCTAACTAAAGCAAACCTAATATTCTTACCCATTTAAAGTTTGATGACCACACCTAGATAGTTTACTCAATTTTAAGATTTCTAATCTAAGTCTAATTTTCTCCGAACAGATCTGAAAAAAGGCCAACTCTTTCATTTCCTCCGAGATTTCAGAAGGAGCTTCAGGTGCATTTGGCCAAAAATACACCAAGTGAGCAGACTGGTAGGTAGTGGCAGTTTTTAAAAAAAAAAAATTAATTACAGTATTTTCATAACCTATCTACAGTACAAATTCTGTTGCACAGGATATAGTGAAATCCTCTTCAAGCACTTGTGATATTTTACAATGCCCCGTTCCTCTTTCACACATTCCACCATTCTAGTTTTACTTTCCAACTCTTATCATTTACTCCCCAAAGCATCAAATTGATTTCATGTTTATTCTTTGGTGTCTCTTTTATTGTATCTTAATAATATCCTCATATTTATTGCGTCAAATGCAAGGATTATTATTATTCCTTCAATATAGCATTTCTTAAGTTTCCGTTTACAAGTCATTCTTACAGGACCACTTTAATTTTCTTCCATCTATTGGGTGTATTTGTATAATGTTAATACTTTATTTGTCTCTGGATAATTCTATCTTTTCATTGAATTGGTAAACCACAAGCATATTTGCTTTAATTGCTGGTGGCAAAATAGTGAGAGCAAGAAGTTCAAGACAGGCATAGTTTAGCCATTAGGCTGTATTTGGGGGGTGGGGAGGCGGAGGTGTTACGTTGCCCGAGGTGCTGTCCTTTGGATGAGACGGTTAAACCAAGATCCCGTCTCCCTGTTTAAGTGGATGTTAGAGATCTCATGGCACTATTCAAAAAGAGAAATCTCCCAGTGTCCTGGCCAACAATCCCCAAATAAAATTGGTTGCTGGTTTCACGATTCTTTGTGGGATACAGCTGTGTACAAATCTGCTGCTGTAGTTGCCTACAAATACACAGTCACTTCATTTCACAGTAACTCCCATGAAACATTTTCCGATGTCCTTTAGACTTGATAAAGTGCTATACCAAATGCATGGATTATTAATTCGCTGCATTTTGTTGAATCCCCAAGTTTTGATGGATTTGAGGGATTTGTCATTGTAGAGGGTGTTTCTTCAGTGGTGGAATTAAATCAGTGCAGTTCCAAATCAGATTCCTTGTTTTATATTTGCAGCATTTAATATTCAAGTAGCCGCTGGGTGGTTAGCCTGCGATATGATTTTTGTGTGTAAATATTTATTATTACAACATTGGTCTTGAACATGTACATTTTAATGCCCTGATCCACAGATTAGTCTTGTGCCTGTGGAAGCTTGGGCAATTATTCTGCACTTCTGTGGCTGGAGACACAACTAACTGGGTTATCTCTACTAAGATTGCATGAGTTGGAGTTGGTGTGAAATAATTGGTTCCATTTGCTCTCAAATCACGCATCTGCTAAAAGTGCAAACTTATGACTGATTTTCAATTTGATTTTATTCCCATTTGTCTTCAAAAAAGAATACTAGGTTGTGATGCGATTTTTTTTTCAAACTCCAGGTGTTTGGAGTGAATCTGTGGATACAGGAAAATCCAATTTAACCACCACTAAATCCAGCTACAACGCTGAATTAGTGCAGTCCCGATTGAAAGAGATTTTGAATAAATACACCAATGGAGTATGGGTTTCCAAATGTCCGCAGTTGTACAAAAAGATGTTCAATGAAGAGCTCCATCAGGATGTTTTAAAGCAGTTGGAAACCTGGACCCATATATGCACAGTGAGTGAAATACCATATCTAGCAATATGGATTTTTATGAATATTCTGCTCTCCGAAGTCACTTTGGAATAGTACGAGCACATTATGTATTATTAGCTTATACTTTTCACTTAAACTCTTCATTACTCAATTTGGTTCTGCCACAACGTCCAACATCAAGAATTCTCTCAACATAATCTCAGATTCTTCACCCTAAAGACTCAGACTTAGTTCAAATTGCATTCACTTAACGTCTTCAAATATCTACCTTTTTTGCATTGTTTTTGCAATCTTGTCTTCTGTTTTATTCCACAGGCCTAACCTTATTCTGTGTCCATTTTCTCATGTTTTTCCCTCCTTCTGTATCTTATTTCTCCCAATCTGTTTCACAGTGACAACCTCAGTTTGTCTTTTTGCATCATAATACTTTGTTTATGTTATGCTCCCTCTGTAGAGTTATGTTGTTTGTGCCGGTTATATTGTTGGTGCCTGCCAAGATTTGAAACTAATTTCCCAGTGCAAAATGGTGGTTGAATTCAAAAATGTATATCAAAACATATTCTTAAACTCTTATTTCATATAGAGCAGTCCTATAGTTCAGTGGTTAGAGCACATGCCTTACTAGCGAGAGACCAGGATTCAATTCCCAGTGGAGTGAAACCATGGGCAAGTTTCCTTAGTTCACACGCCTAACAATAATCCTTAAAAAAAATAAAAATAAAAATTGGTCATTTCAATCCACGACTGTTTGTGAGACACCGCTGTCCGCAATTGACTGCCGCGTTTCGCCTACATATACACAGTCAATTCACTTTCTGTGAAGCACTTTGAGACGTCTAGAAGACGGGAAGAGTTATGTCAAATAATGTATTATTATTAATGTATATCTACACCGCTGCAGCTATTTTCCTCCCATCTATTTCTTGCCCATTATTTTGCTTGTCTCATGGAAAATGAATTAACTTTTTGGGATGGGGAGAAAGAGGTAGGGAGATGGCTGAAGCCATGGTCGAAAAGGAGAGTTTTGAGTCGTGCCTTGAAGTAGGCAAGGGACGGGAGTAAGGCAAAGGGATTGTGGGATTTACATTCCAAATGGTGGGGCTGAAAGCAGGCATTGTTTGTGCAAGGTGAACAATACTGTATTATCGAAATACTGTAGAAAACATAATATTCAATCTTTATAAAGGCACTGACTGAATTAAGTAGAGCAGTGATCATTATAATATAGCCAGCAGAAAATAGCCCCCATAACCCTTCACACGTGACTTAAACTAAGCTCAGGTATACTTATGAGCTTAAACATCATTTAAAGCTGTCTCCTTAACACTCCAGGAGGAAAGCTGAAATGTTAATTGCACACTTAAGCATGATGGTAATTGCCTCTATCCATACGGTTCACATAGCTCACATAACAGATGTCACTTGTTTTTTATAGCTACAATAAATTATGAACAGTTTAAGCATAAAAAACGGAGAAGTGTTTTAATAACGTTTCTAAATATGTGAGCAATAAGAATAGATTTGACCAGGTATGAAAGTGTATTTATTTTGTGAAAACATACCTTAAAGGGTATTCATTACAGGCATGTACAGTATCACATGTAAATGATTTTAAGTAGACTTTAATTGATTAAAATGTCTTAAGATATTTAAATATTTGGTTTACAAATGGTTCAAGTTTTTCCCTATGATTCCCAAATATGTCTATTATTTTTGTTAGGCTCCTGTCTATATCTCTGCTCCACATGAGTGATTCCCTTTTTAGCTCTTTCCACGTTGGATCCTTGCATTAGCGCCTTATATTATTGCAACATCTCAAAGCGGCAAAAGTGTGCCTTTTGTGGACAAAATTGTACTGGACAAAACCTTGAATCCTACGATTTGAGAAGATACCTGAATTTTCTCTCTGGGTTTCTGCAAGGTCCTAGTTTAAATTTTGAAGAGTAATATTAGCAATATGAAGAGCAACAAGAGAGCAATATTCAGTGGTGAACTTGTTCCAGAGCTCGGTTACGCCAATTCCTCGCTTCATAGGCTGCAGATCATCCAGATCTCTGGATCTCATTTACGTGTTCTCTACCGCTCCAAGCTTCATGACATCATCTCCCACATCCTCTCCTGACTCCATTGGCTCCCAATCACCCAGAGGATTCAATTCCAGATCCTGGTCCTCACCTTCAAAGCTCTCCATGGCCTTGGCCCACCCTACCTCTGCGACCTCCTAACCACCGTACCAACCTGCCCTCTCCCTCCATTCAGCATGCTCTGGTTTGCTCCATGTCCCCCAATCCACTCACCCCACCATTGGCGGGCGAGCCTTCAGCCACTCTGCCCATAACCCCTGGATTTCCATCCCGCAGTCTCTCTGCCTTGCACCACCTCTAGTCTCCTTGAAGTTCTTTCTCAAGACCCTCCTCTTCGACAGTCCCATCATTCACCCCAATTCCCCTCCTTTCCCTCCACCCTTCTCGACCCCAGCTCGGATCTGAAACATTGACTTGGGATGTTCTCCTGACATGAAAAGCACTATAAAAATTTACTTTTTGTTGTTGTTTTAGCATATAGGGCCATATGTACTCAGCGATGACTCAAGAACAGATGAAAGTTTTATTATGCAAACTGAGAACATATTGTTTCATTTTTTCACCTTTTAATTATTGCATTTTTTTTGTGTAGCACTTTTTATGTCAGGAGGATCTCTCGAATCACTTCACCAGATTTAGCGAAGGGTATATTTTGTAAATGAATACAGTAGCCAATTTATGCACAACAATGTCCCAAAAGCATCCTATGAAGTGACCAATGTTATTTGGGGGACACCAGGAGAAACTCCTTAGTGCCCTGGGATCTTTACCACCTAAGAGAAGCAGAAGGGACATTGATTTGTCTCACTCAGGTCTGTGTGAAATTGTTTACCATTGACTCGAGGCCAGTTTCATTGGTGGTAATGGTACTTTTCAATCAAGCTTAGTTATCCTGAGGTTGGAGCAGAATTAACCTGTGAGATTTATAAAATTTCCTTTGTGTGCCTGGTGTATCACATACGGTTTTATTCTGGGGTGAGAAAGATGACAGCAGTGACTCTTGCTACTGACTTCCATATTTTACTTTTTGGATGAATTGAACATCTGCTCCTAACTTTCTTGTTCAGGTTGAAAAGTCATCCGGCAGCGGTTTGGCAGAATTGCTACTTTATCCTGCAAAGAGTGGTCACGCACAAAGGAAGGGGAGCTTGAACCCGAAGACGGTTGACAAGACCCAGGAGACTTCAGTTTTCAGCAAACCTGTCACTCAAGGAGGGAAGCAAGCTACAGCCAAAGCCCAACCCGCAACAGATACGGATGTAAAAGAAAACTTAATTGAGCTGTTGCAGAAGTACAGCAGTGGTCTTTGGGCCAACGCACTTCCAAAGTTGTTTGAAGAAACCTACAAGATGCAGTTTCCTCCGAATATTTTGGATAACCTTGACTGTTTGTCTGAAATTTGCACCGTGGACTACGCAGTGTCGGGTGATCACAAAAAGGCAATTCTTTACACAAAAACCGTAAAGAATGATGATGAGCAAAGTGAAAAACTGCGAGAGATTCCCTCCCCCATTCCAGTGACTCCCACTGCTCTGGTGAAACCAGATATAAAAAGTGAGAAGATCAACGAGGATTACACGGCCACAGGACTCCGTACACCTCATAAAACCTGTGTTAACACTGATCTCCTTGCCTTATCTGAAAATGAGATGGCTTTGATTTCTCACGAATTTACAGATACTTGCTCCATGCAGCCACTTCCTTCCCCTCTTAGCATTCCAGTGGAACAGTTCCCATCTGTCTTAGTGGTTGAACTGAACACCGCTGATGAAGCTGTCATAAGGTGAGACATTCTCAAGATGTGCCATTTATCCAGATTATAATAAAATACTAATAATCCTTTCATTTGGTACAGCTTCCCTTCACAGAATATACTGTAAAGTGAATTGACTGTATATTTTGTGGGTGAAACATGGCAACAAATTACGCACAGCAGTGACCCACAAACCATTGTGGATTGAGTGACCAAATGCAGACACCCATAAAATGCAGATTAGTGCCAAAAAGAGGTAAAGTTTACCAGTGAAATTTTAATCAAACCGATATAGGGCAATTTTAAACTTTTATTAAAATGTAACCTTCATCAATGAAAACAACTTGCATTTATATAAGGCCCTTCACATGGGTAGCGTCCTGGAGCACTCAACGGTGGCTGAGAAGAAGGTGACCATAAGCACAATCATTTGAAGATCTTTAGGCTGGGATTTGAAAGTGGGGGGTTGGCAAGAGGGAGGGATTGAGAGAGAGAGAGAGTTCCACGGCATAGTGGCTGAAAGTAAAGCCATCGATGGTGAGTGGATCTTGAAAACGATCCGTATGGAAATTGGAGCCAATGGAGCCTGGCTAGAACTGATGAGATGGGGTTATGAAAGTTCATATTGGCTTTTTTTGAGATATGGTAATATCCTTTGAAACCGGTAGAATTTGCAGTAGAGCTGGCTAAGATTCTTGAAGAAATGTATTTGATTCTTTTATGGACATTGGGAAATGCATAATTACAGACACGTGCAAGGAGTTTCATTGTGCAGGCTCCGGTTTGCCTTCATATCTTTCATATCTTCATATTATTCTACATGTGTCTCCCTCAAAATGTTTTGTTGCTATGCTTTTCTATTTGAACTGTTGAATGCTTTTTAACATGGCGCGTTGTTAAATTGTAAATGGTTAGAGCACTCGCCTTGCAAGTAGAAACCTGGGTTTGATTCCCAGCAGGGCAAAAGTTCCCTTACTCCACACGCCTCTGTTTACCTCGCAGTAAGTAGGAACCAGCTTGTTAGTCGATTGGCGGATCGCTTTTCCGGAGGTTATAATTCCTTCAAAAAAATCCACAATTGTTTGTGGGACACTGCCTTGCGCTTTTGGCTGGCATGTTTTGCCCACAAAATATACAATCAATTCACTTTCCAGTATATTCTGTGAAGCGCTTGAAGGCACTTTGAAGACGTGGTAATGCGCTATATCAAATGCAAGGATTAATTAATACATTCATAACCATCTAAATCGTGGTGGCCAACCCATAATAATATTAATAACCCATAGTTATTATTCCTTGAGCTGGAAAACAGTCAAAAGGTGGCCCTTCAAACATTCTAGATTTATTGCAGAAATCAAGAAATATTCAAAGAAAATGTATTTTGTTGACTGACAAAAAAGGGGGGACACCACTGATCTAAACAATTTAGTTTAAATCAGGGGTACATTCAGTTCCTCTTATCTGCACTCAAAATCGGTGTGCATTACTATAGAACAAGTAAAAATGTAATACCTGTACAAACAATATTCCATCTCCATTAGAAATGCAGATTTGGGTGTTATAACACCACAGATAATGTAATGTTATACCGGTGCAACATAGAATAGAAGAATTTTCAATATAACAAAATGTTTCCTCAATTTACTTTTTTGGCCACAATATTCTAAGAGAATATTTGTTGATTTATCATATTTTGTCATTTAATATAGGCCAAAATAATATTAAAAAGTAAAAAGATATAGATGTATAAAATATTACTTCCTCACAGATTATATATAGTACATCATCCAGTATTTTCACTATAAATAGTTATTAGGCTTCAATGGCCTCAATTGTTAGCCAAAAAGTTCTCGTTGAAGAAAACATACTGAAAAGAGTGAGAATAGTCGTAATATTGGACACATGGGATATGTAACTCTACCCAATTGATTTAAAATTAAGCACCTTTATGTTTTCAAATTTTAAAATATTCTTTCTAATTTTAATATATTTACCGTTTGTGCATCACTTATTTTACACCGCACAATATTATATAAAATATCACATTGCACTGCAGCATTGAGACATCTTGCCAGCTGATGTAGACCAGTGTTATACCTCTGGGTAATGTATGTGGGTCATAAATGTTTTTTTTATAACCAATTTGTTTAAAGCCAAACTCAAATAGAAGTGTTCTTCCCCTCCCCTGGTGCAGGGAAAATATAAAATGCCCTCGAGTGTAAGTTTAAAACAAACTGTAAGAGAGTATAGAGGGAGTGTGGGTTAGATAACATGGACTCCTTCCTTGGTGGTAACATTGGTTGTGAATGCTTCATTTATTCAACTACCTTCATTCAGTGCACAATTATTGTCAACTCCTCCTTCTGAGCACAAGACGTCAGCAACCCTTACACTTCATTGTTTAAATTACATGTTTTTCATACATACTTAAGTCACTCAGCATTGTATTAAATATCTGTGAACTCAGGTGACTTTTTTTAATAACTATTATGGCAAACTTTCTTGCTATCTTTAGTAATTATGTATTGTTTTAGACATTTTTAAAAAATATTGGAGTAACAACAAAGTTACATTTATAGAGTACCTTTCACGTCGGGAAGACGTCCCAAGGAGCAGTGAACGATTTAACTTCATTCCAAACTTTTTTTTAAGCAGCTGCATGTTTCCCCACCAGATACATTGGGCCGGAATATTCCGGTGCTCTTGAACAAATTGAAGATGCTATGAAAGAACATTACACTTACAGTGGTAATGCAATGGTGCCACTAAACTCACACAGTGTCGGGCAGTTTGTGGCTGTCAGTGCTGAAGACGATTCATGGCTAAGAGCGCAGATAGTGGAAGTCGAGGCAACCAAAGTGAAGGTACTGATAAATTTTGTTACTTGTGGTCCTCTATGTATATTTATAAACCAGACTTAAATTTCGATCTTCTGACCCAAGTGAAAGATCTTCTGACCCATCTGTAAACTAATCTTCCTCAGTTATCTCGGGTCTTGATGCTGGCTAACTATGCCCTCAGAATTCTTTTCTCTCGACACACTGTTGAAAGTTAGTGGCAATTAGGGGTTGAATCCCAGCAAACTCGTGGGTTTTGAAGACATGACTTAAAAGTATAACCTCTGAGTATTTGCATTGTTGTGAGTTCAGACTATGGTGGTTTAGATTCTTGCTCCTCCAATTGGCAGTGAAGGTTGAAGCCAAAAGGGAAATGTCTTTTATTAACAGTACTTCATATACGTTACCTAAAACATCTCTGTTACTGCTCCATTTGTAGAGATCAGACAATTCAATACATCTTCAAATGAGAAAATTTGATTATTATAGTAATAAACTCAGTTGGACACTATGTCCATTGGGAGACTGTCTGATTTAGTAAAATGACAGGACAGCCTGAAGGGTCTATTCCTGTACTTCTATCTATCTCCGTTTAAAACATCCCATTGGATTCTGCTTTTTTTCAGCATTCAAAATTTTTGCAATCCTCAGTGCACAGAAAGTTCTTTGAACCTTCTGAGTTCTAACTTAAAATTCTGAACCCTAGTTTTGGGTTCAGCCACAGGGAAGCCATCTACTAACCCTTTTTTCAGTTCCTCATTATTTCAAATGCTGCAATCGGATTGCTCCCTCAACCTCCTCAGTTCTTTTCAGTATACACATTCTCACATCATAGCTCTAAACGCCATTATCCCGTTTACTCATCTGATGAATAAGATGAATAAGTTGCCCTCCAGATAAATCACCCTCCTGAATAGTAAATTCTTCCTTAAATTCAATGCTTAAATGCTTTAGCTCTACAGCCTCCTAACCCCATATCACCCTGCCCACTCTCTCTGCTCAGTGGGCTCTGGGGTGCTTCATGTCGCTCGCCCCCACCCTCTGGAACTCCACACCACAGTCCCTCTGCTTCGAACCTTCCCTCCTTCAAGCCTCATTTCAAGATCCTCTACGGCCATGCCTTTGGTCACCCTCTTAACCCCCACTTCCCTGCTTTCCTCCGATCCTCAGCTCGGGTCTGAAATCCTGATTGTCCAGCGCCTTGGGATGTCTTCCCAACGTGAAAGCTGTTTTACAAATTTGTTGTTGTTCAGCTCGGGTCTGAAGCCATAACTGTCCAGTGCCTTGGGATGTCCTCCTGACGTGAAAGGCGCTATACAAATATAATTTTGTTGTTGTATTATACCTTTTACTGCTTCTCCAAACCAATACCATATACTATTCCTGGTCCAAAGTATACTCTCTCAAACATGTTAACATTAAATTCAATCTACTCACTTATTCTGCCTGTCAATTTGTATATTTCCACTGCTTTTACAATTTACAATAACCTCTACTTTAAATCATCAGCAAACATTATAATACTCTTTATTCCCATATCTGGCTCATTTTGTAGGGAATGAAAAACGGAACATTCACTATCCAGTTTCCACGATCAATCTTTTATTCACGATTCCTTCACGGTTGAAATTGAAAACAATTTAAAATAAACCTAAAAACCCATCTGCCCTTTGCTTGATGTTGTAGACAATTGTGCGCATTTCAGTTATAATATTTTTAACAACCTAAAATTATCGATGAGTGTTTTTAGTACCTGTAACCTGATTTCTAACCACATAATTGCATTGAAATATCATTTCAGGTGTTTTTTGTAGATCATGGATTTAATGAGATTGTTGACAGGGTGAAACTGCACAAGTTGGATGGAAAATTCTGCTCCTTGCCCTTTCAGGCTGCAAAATGTAAACTGGCAGGTAAGTAGAACTAGGTCATCCTGTTGTGAAGGATAACTAGTTACTTTTCTGCATTGTGTGATTCTGTGCATCTTCCGGTGAGATGCTAAAATAGCTTTCATGTTTTCATGAAATACATGCATACACGTTGCATGCCCACCAAATAGTGGTAATAAAGCCAGCAGTTTTTCCTTTGTCATATGGTGTATATTAATCAAATAAAAATTGAAAGCTTCAAATTCCATTGCTCTACTCAATGCTAACTGCTTTGGTGTGTTCAGATAGAAAAAAAAAGTGTTTTGACTGAACTCAATTTTGTAATTAATTGCTACTAATATTTGACTGAATTATTGAAATCAAAACTTGCCCTTTAAGTGGGGATGGGAAAATCATTATCCCTAAAGTTCAATCTAACCGCACAATATAAGATCATCATACATTAACATTTTAAGACTTTACTTTCAACTCAGTGGTAATTGGTGTAATATCTCAAAGATCACTGGAGTTTAAAAACAAAAATAGAAACTATCTGGCAAAGTTTATACTGTTAAAGATGTGCAGTTAGTTAATAATTTTATGTGTATTGTTTAACCTAACCTTATATGGTAAACACTATTGCCTTAAGTTGCAGTGTAATTATACTATAAAACATGTGGTTATAATTGCAGCTAATCGGACAGTTTAGTTATCCAGCTAGTACATTTTGCCAGAACTAAATATAACCCTATTTTTATATAAGCATCTTCTACACTATTCCTCAAATACGTACATAGTCCCAGTGTTAAAAACAAAAATAACTATTAATGATTGAGAGAGATAGAGACACAAAGTGGAATTGGAGTATTTATCCCTTTCATCGACAGCCTGATTTGAAGCATTTATTCATCCTTACCAATTATTATGTAATTGTGATAGACTGTATACTGGTGATATTGACCTTACCTCTTTATATAACTGGAGAACGTGAGCAACATTGGTTGTTTAAGACGGAGCTGTTTGTGTTTTAGGTCTTGAACCATTCTGCAAAGAGCCATGTGTGTTAGAATCCTTTGAAACGCTGGCTTGCGGAAAGATACTGCTCATGGAAATTTTAGAAAGGAGGGAGGTCCCACTTGTTCTTCTATATGACACTTCAGGAGATGATGATTTTAACATCAACACTGCATGTCTGAAGGCCTTGCATTACAAGACACTTGAACTGAATTTGAAGGTAATTATATTTTAGAGGAAAAGCTCGCTACCAGTTCTGAAAGGATAGATGGCTAATGTTTGTGATCCAAAGCCAGTGTAGTCAACTGGAGAAGTTTAATCACTGTGTGTTCTTTTCAACCCATCAATCACTGCCTTGGCTAGATTCCTCCTTTAGACCTCATTTACTTTCTTAAGGTCTTTTTCCAATACATTTTTCAGAAATGCTTTTTATTTATCCACTGTCTTTTCTCTGGAAAGGCACACGTTTTGTTGACTTGATTCTACATTGGGACCAAGAATTGATTGCCAGGATGTTCAGTATCTGCTCCTGGTGAGATGAATAGAGCGTTTCAATATACACTGGTTCTTCAGTCACTTCACCAGACTGTGAATAGGGAAGACTCAAAATAGCAATAAACATTTGTCTTGAGAAAACATAGTATTATATTCCTAGATTATGTTCTGAAAGAGAACAGAGTTTCTCCTGCTATCCGGTGCCCACCATCCCCGGATAAAATACGTTATTCAGGTCATGGCTGTTTGTGGGACCTTGCTGTACACAAATTGGCTGCTGTGTTTGCCTACAAATCCAGTCACCAGACTTGACATAAGGTACAAGAAATGCAAGAACAATTCATAAAATATATATATATTTCAAATATAGCTAGAATGATTGCTCTGATTATAGTATCCTTGCCTGGATTTTTTTGCCCTGTCCCTTCGGTTTATCACTAGCACTGTCTCTGAGTGCATGAGATTTGTATGTTTTTTTCTAATCTGGTCGGCAGCATGAACAAATTAATGCATTCTGTGTATGTTTCGACAATTTGTTTTACCGACCTAGCCAGGCTAACCAACATGTAACCTACAGACTCTGCTGTAACACTGATTTGACTGAAGAATGAGTCAGTCCTCAATAAAGCATGAGCAGTGGCTTGGATTAACTGCATCTCTCCTGCAAAGAACAGGTTCACAGAATAAGAGTGTCTCTTTGGTTCAACAACAACTACAAAATTACATTGGTATAGCGCCTTTCATGTCTGGAGGATATCCCAAAGCACTGGACAGTCAGTGTTTCAGATCTGAGCTGGGATTGGGGAAGGTGGAAGGGTAGGAGGTGATTAATAGGACCATTGAAGAGGATGGTCTTGAAGTGGGACTTAAGGAGGCTAGCGAGGGGGGCGAGGTGAAGGGACTAGCGGGATGGAATACCAGAGGTTGGGGGCAGAGTGGGGGCAGAGTGGCTGAAGGCTCACCTGTCAATGGTTGGTCAGGGGACATGGAGCAGGCTGGAGTCTGCTGAGCAGAGGGAGCACTTTCGTAGGGGGTTAGGAGGTCACAGAGGTAGGATGAGGCAAGGCCATGGAGGAATTTAAAGGTGAGGACCAGGATCTTGAATCCTCTGGGGGAAGATTCAAGAATGAGGGAGACAGGATAAAGCTGTTTATTTGGTAGCATGGTGCCTATGTTCTTATTTCATTTCCCTTTAGTTTACTCTGACTGCAGCTACTGAGATCTGAGTGATTGCAGAATTCTAACAATTTTGGTGTGATTTTTAAAATTTCTCTCTCTCTATATATATATATATATATATATATAAATATAAAACATTCACAGCCTTGCCCCACCCTACCTCTCTGACCTGCTGTCTCCATATGAACCTCCCCGCCCCCTCCATTCAGCGGGCTCTGGTCTGCTCCCTCCCCCCGACCCGCCCTACCACACTGCCATCTGTAGACGGGCTTATAGCTTCTCTGCCCCCACACTCTGGAACTCCATCCCACAGACCCTTCGCTTCGCTCCTTCCCTCGCCTCCTTCAAGGTCGGTCTCAAGACCCTCCTCTTCAACCACTGCTTCTGCTGCCTTCTGAACTCTCCCCCTCCCCTCCTAACTCTCTCCCGCCACTCCCCCATACCCTGCCCCTCTCCCTTGCTCGGGTCCCAACCTGACTGTTCAGAGCCTTGGGACGTAAAAGGTGTTCTATAAATGTAATCTTATTGTTGTTCTTGTTGTCTCTCCCGTCTCTCTTTCCTCTCTCTCACACACCATCACCTCAATGAAGCCCACCACCTGCTGCTTCGAACCCCTTCCCACCAATTTACTGGTTACCCAGCTCCCTCTCCTCTGCCCACTGCTGGCTGACATCATCAACCAGTCTCTCTCCACAGGATCAGTCCCTGCCCCCCTCAAATCTGCTGCCATCACCCCCCTCCTCAAAAATCCCTAGCCACTACCACCCTATATCAAACTCGCCCTTCCTTGCCAAAACACTCGAACACGTTGTTGCCAAACAACTTCGCACCCACCTCTCCTTTCACTCCCTTTTCCACTCCCCTCCAATCTGGTTTCCGCCCTGCCCAGAAACTGCGCTTGTGAAAATCAAAAACGATGTCCTCTCTATTTGTGACCAGGGCTCCCTCTGCCTCCTTATCCTCCTGTCCACTGCGTTCGACACAGTCGACCACGCCATCCTCTTCCACCGCCTGTCCTCCGTCATCCACCTCAGTGGGACCGCACTCGCCTGGTTCGAGTCCTACCTCACAAACCGCCAGCAGTACATCTCCATAAACGGCTTTTCCTCCCGCTCCATCCTTGGCCCCGTCCTCTTCTTCATCTATGTGCTTTCTCTTGGGGATGTCATCCGCAGTCATGGCGCACACTTCCACATGTATGCAGATGACACCCAACTCTGTTTCTCCACCTCACTTTGCGACCCCCAGTCCCCTAATGTTCTGTCAGCCTGCCTGTCAGGCATCAGGAGCTGGATGAGCATGAACTTCCTGCAGCTGAATGTTGACAAAACGGAAGCCATACTCTTTGGCTCTTGTCAAGGTCTTTAATCGCACAACTCACCTCCTCCACCCTCCACCTTCATGGCCTGCCCCAAAAACTCTCCGAAACCTAGGCGTCATGTTCAACCCCCAACTGTCCTTACTTCCCCCACATCTGGTCCCTCACCAGCGCTGCTTTTTTCCACCTCTGACGGATTGCCCGTCTCCGGCAATATCTCGCCCCAAAAGCTGCTGAAATCCTGGTCCACGCCTTTGTCACCTCTCTGCTGGACTACTTCAATGCCCTCCTTGCCGGTCTCCCCTCCACCACAATCCATCAATTCCAACTCAATCAAACTCTGCTGCCTGCATTCTCACCCGTACCAAACTTCACTCCCCCATTACCCGAGTCCTTGCCAAACTTCATTGGCTCCCTGTGTGGAGAGGATCAATTTAAAGATACTCACCCTTTTTTTCAAATCCCTCTACTCCTTTGTACCCCCGTACCTCTCTGACCTCTCTCCTCAAACCAGCACCCATTGCCTTCGCTCCACCGGGTCTGGCCTCCTCCTTGTCCCCTGGTGGTCCCTCCACCATCGGCGGCCATGCCTTCAGCCATTACGGCCTGAGGCTCTGGAACTTCTTTCCTCACTCCCTTTGCCTCTCACCCTCTCTTCCCAGTTTCAGGTCTCAGCTAAAGACCTTTCTCTTCGACCGGGCCTATGGTCACCTTACTCCCCCTGGCCCTGCCTCGCCTCCGTGTTCCGTTATTGTGAAGCGTTCTGAGACGCTTCAGTATATGTATCTATACTGTGTGTGTATATATATATTATATATATATATAGAGAGAGAGAGAGAGAATATAGTACAGTATATATATTTTGATTTTTTTTGCCCTGAAACAATGAGTCAGTGAACAGCATCACTTTATCTCAAACCAATAACATTCTGTGATTCCGTAAATGCTGCTAGATATTCAACCAAGGAATCTTCAAATTTCACCCAGGCCTCACACACGCATGCACTCTCCCTGCAGCGGTCACTGATTAATAATTCTAAGGAACCAATGTCTGATAAAGGTGACCCTGTTACAATTCTAAACGTAGAAAACAATGCCAATGTCTCTTCCTGCACCAAGTGATGGCATCAGTGTTATATAATAATAAATAATCCTTGCATTTGATATCGCGCTTTTCACATCTCAAAGCGCTTCACAGAATATACTGTAAAGTGAATTGACTGTATATTTGTGGGCGAAACGCAGCAGCCAATCGCTTACAGCAGTGTCCCACAAACAGTCGTGGATTGAAATGACCAATTGTATTATTGTAGGTTTTTTTTGACAGATTATTATTAGGCTTGTAGTAGGGTCCGTCGATCTGGAAATTTTGCGATTTAGATATATCGATGGGCTCATATCGAGATATACCGAAATATCGATATTTTCGGGTTTTTCGTACTGCGCATGCGTGTGCGGCGCGCGCATTCAGGGTGCGCGCGCATTCGGGGTGCGCGCGCATTCCAGGTGCACACGCATTCCGGGTGCGCGTGCCTCAGCGTAAATATCTTTCTCTTTCTGTATCTCTCACTCTCTCCATCTCTGTGTTTTTCTGTCTGTGTCTCTGTCCTCTCTCACATCCCCCCATCTCTATCTATCTGTATATTATCACATCCACCCCCCCCCCACCCCCCCTCCACCGCCGCCGTCCCTCTCTCCCACCCCGCCCCCCCCGTCGTCTCTCTCCCCCCCCCCCCCCCCCACCACCCCCCAGTCGTCTCTTTCCCCCTCACCCCCCCCAGCCGTCTCTCTGCCCCTCACCCGCCCCCCCCCCAGCCGTCTCTCTCCCTCTCACCCCCCCCAGCCGTCTCTCACCCCCCTCCCCCAGCCGTCTCTCTCCCACTCATCCCCCCCAGCCGTCTCTCTCCCCCTCACCCCCCCCCCAGCCGTCTCTCTCCCCCTCACCCCCACCTCCCCCCCCCAGCCGTCTCTCACCCCATTCCCCCCCCGCCGTCTTTCCCCCCCCCCCCCCCCCCACCCCTTGCATACCTGTATATTGTATTCGAGGACTATGAATACAATATAGCGGCTTTGCACCTCGGTCTGTGCATTGTGTATAGAGATGAGCATTCTGGGTCTTGTAGTTCAGTGTGCGAGAATTCCGATTTTTCACCTCGATATATCGATTTTTCGATATATCGATATTTTTGAAATGTTTATATCGGCGTATCGATATGAAAATTATATCGGGTTTTAGCGATATATCGATATATCGCCGGACCCTAGCATGTAGAGTAAGGAAACTTGCCCAAGGTTTCACCCTGACTTGTCTGGATTCGAACACAGGTTTCATGCTTGTAAGGCGAGTGCTCTAACCATTGAACACCACAAAGTCAGTGCTGCCCTACCCATCCCTAAAATAGCAACCAAACATTACCCTGGCTCATTAAACGATAACATTATACACACACATACACACACACACAATCTCTATCACTGTAACAGAAACACAATATAACATGCAAAAACAATAACAAAATCACATGCCTTTCAGACGCTGATTAATCAATCACAGTAAAGTATTTTGCACTTTCCAAAGGAACTGAACCATTTTCGAAAATTCGAACACAGGTCTCACGCTTATAAGTCGAGCGCTCTAACCACTGAGCTATAGGACTCTTGTGTATGGCACGCATGTGCAACTTGCGGGATATACCAGTGGCAATTACTGTGTGCAGGAAGCCAAGCTGGAAGCACTGGAAGTTTAGTGTATTTCTGGTCCACTATGGCTGTGCTATACTCGCATTGTATTATTTTCAACTCTCCCTTGCCTGGGACCTCTGTATGATTGTGACACATCTACAGAGATTAACTCAGGACAGTCTGCAGACTGCAGCTAAACTGTTTATAGAGTCATATAGTCTATAAACTGTTTATATTTTAGATTCATGGGAAAGGAGTGGGGGGAGGTTCCTCTCTCCTGTGAAATTATTTTGCTTTCTTCTACTGGGCACGGTTTCAGCACTTTGGGACATCCTCCCAATGTGAAGGGCAGTATATAAATGTAAACTTGTTGTAGTTACAGTTCTATGGGTAACCTCCAGTACTTCGCCCAAGTGATTACGCACGAGTGGGTAACTTAACCATAGGCTATTGGCACCACAGCTGAGAACAGTCCTGTTGTTTCATGATATCCACACATGTGCAGCTCCAGCAGGTGGCACTGCTGGTGCTCAAGATCAGGAATCTGATGTCATTCAAACTGAGATCAGCTAACTCAGCAACAACAACAACAAATTACACTTATAAAGCGCCTTTCACGTCGGGAGGACGTCCCAAGGCGCTGCACAGGAGGCATGTGAGCCGAGCTGGGAGGGGAGTGTACGGGAAGGGGTGAAACAGGTAGGGGAGGTCGAAGAATTCGGGGTGGAACAAAAGGCACGGTCGAAGAGGAAAGTCTTCAAACCGGCCTTGAAAGAGGAAAGGGAAGAAACGAGACGGAGGGATTGGGGGATGGAATTCCATAGAGTCGGAGCAGAAAAACTGAAGGCCCGGCCTCCAATGGTGAGGCGGTTCGGGCGGGGGGCTTGGAGCAGGCCAAGTCCTGCTGAACGGAGGGTCCGGGTGGGCTTGTAGGGGGAGAGTAAATTGGTTAAGTAGGGCGGTGCAAGGCCGTGTAAGGCCTTGAAGGTGAGGACGAGGATCTTGAACTCGATCCTCTGGAGGATGGGGAGCCAGTGGAGACGGGCGAGGGTGGGGGTTATAGGGTCGCGGAGGCGGGTGCGGGATAATACACGGGCTGCAGAGTTTGGGATGACCTGCAGCCTGTGAATGGAGGAACTGGGAAGGCCGACGAGGAGAGAGTTTCCGTAGTCCAGCCTTGAGGTGATGTTCGCGTGCACGAGTGTTTCGGCAGCGCGGGGGTAAGATAATTGCGGAGCCTGGCAGTGTTGCGCAGGTGGAAGTAAGCAGTGCCGGTCAAGGCACGGATGTGGGGGAGGAAGGAGAGTTTTTGGTCGAACGTGATGCCGAGGTTCCTGACTGGCTCTATGAGGTGGAGAGTACAGCCTTGGATGTTGAGGCTGGCAGCGCCCGATGTGCGGAGGCGCTGGCTTGAGCTGATCAGGGGGGCCTCGGTCTTACTCACGTTCAATTGGAGGAAGTTGTCCCTCGTCCAGGACTCAATGTCGGACAGACATGCTGTCAGAACATCGATGATCTGGGAGTTGAGGGATGAGGCAGAAAGGTACAGCTGGGTGTCGTCCACATACATGTGGAAATTTACCCCATGTTTGCGGATGACATCGCCCAGAGGGAGCGTATAAATGGTGAAAAGGAGGGGGCCGAGGACAGAGCTCTGAGGGACGCCGTGAGAAACTGTGCGGGGTTTGAGGAAAAAACATTGGAAGATACAAAGTGTAAACGGTGGGTCAAATAAGAGTGGAACCAGTCAAGGACTGTGCCTTGAAGGTTGAGGTGGGAGGAAAGACGTTGGAGGAGGATGGTGTGATCGACTGTGTCGAACGCAGCAGACAGGTCAAGGAGGACGAGGAGGCAAAGGGAGCCCTGGTCACAGGCGGTTAGGATATCATTTGTAACCTTAACCAGGGCAGTTTCTGTGCTGTGAACAGGGCGGAAACCTGATTGGAGGGGTTCAAGGAGTGAGTTGAAAGGAAAGAGCGGAGCTGGGAGGCAACCACTCTTTCAAGGAACTTGGATAGAAACGGGAGGTTGGAGATGGGTCGATAGCTTGATGGTTGCAACGCATCAAGGGAGGGTTTCTTCAGGATGGTGGCTGTTTTAAGGGAGGTAGGGACGGTGCCTGAGGAGAGGGAAAGGTTGATGGTGTCAGAAATGAGCGGGGCCAAAAGGTGGAGCTGGGTGCGGAGGAGGGGGGTGGGGATGGGGTCCAATGAACACGTGGTGGGTTTCATGGAGGTGATTATTTTAGTGATTGAAGACGGGGAGGTGGGGATGAAAGTATGAAGGGTTGGGTGAGGGTTGAAATAACAGATGGAGGGGCAGAGATGGGGGGAGGAAACCGCAGAGCGGATTCTCTCTATTTTGGACTCGAGGAAGTCCAACATCTCCTCACAACATTCGTTTGAGGAAAGGATCTGCGAAGCGAGACGGGGGGGGGGGGGGGGCGGAGGAGCTGGTTGGTGGTGGCGAAGAGGAGGCGGTGGTTGTCCTTCGCTTCCAGGATTATCCTGGAATAGAAGGCTGATTTGGCAACGATGAGGGATAATGATAATAATAATCCTTGCATTTGATATAGCGCTTTTCACGTCTTATTGACGCCTCGAAGCGCTTCATAGAATATACTGTAAAGTTAATTGACTGTATATTTGTGGGCGAAACGCAGCAGCCAATTGCGCACAGCCGTGTCCCACAAACAGTCGTGGATTGAAAATGATCAATTTTTATTAATGTGTTTTTTTGGGGACAGATTATTAGACGTGTGGACTAAGGAATCTTGCACACGTAAATAATTCAGATGCTCGTTGAATAAAATTATCGACCCATTGGAGAAGCTGTGGATTCCCACAGCGCAACACCAAGGCCATGATTTATCTGTTGAATCATCAACAGTGTTGCTTCAAAGTTTGCTGTAACGTGACACAATGGTTTCTTGTATTTACAACTAAAATGTAGCTGGCGAAAAAAAATACTTGATTGCCCACTGTGAACAAAATGGGAAAATAAACGCCTGAACTCAAACTCATCAATCTTAAATGTTTCCTGTATGTACAGTCACTTAATATATGGATATTCTAATGAGAAGGACCTTGATACGAGCAATGTGATACATAAACTGGCGATTGAGTCAATAACCCGAGGACACTGACTATTTAAAAATAGTCAAAAGAAACAGAGGGATGGTGAGGAGAAATCTTTTCTCACAGCGAGTTGTTTAGATCTGGAATGCATTGCCTGAAAGGGTGGTGGAAGCCGATTTGATAACACTCTTAAGAGAGAAGCAGATAGTTATTTGGGGAGGACAGGTTTGGAGTGCTATGGGGAGAGAGCATGGGATTGATTGGGATTGATTTGGACAGCTCTTTTCAAAGAGCATTTTTTTCCCCTCTGCAGGAAAATGGTGTATACCTGAATGTGGTGGTTACAAACGTGTGTTCGGATGGGACCATTTATTGTCAGGTCCCCTCAAAGGGGTGGAATAGGCGTAATGCCTTGCTGGATAAAGTTGAATATTACTTTAACTCCCGGGTAAGTTTCATCTGCAGATAAGTGTCAAAATATAGCGAAATCCACTTTTGCTGAACGGTGAATAACTCCAGACGGCAGGTACATCAAACGCCCGAACCCAATTCATTTGTATTCTTACCTGTTGTAAATATTCCTGATCATTCGGACGTTTAATCAGGCAAATTGCCGCTGAATGTAATCACTCGAGCCTTTCATTAAGCTCTGCTTTTTTTTTCCCATTACAGCAAATTACATCAGAATATTTTGTTTCATTACCTTTCTGTGGCAAGCGGTGCTTGGCTAGAAGCAGAGGGAAATGGGCACGAGTGGAGGTACGTGTGTCAATTAGAATGACCCGAGAAGAAATGCCATATTGCATGTTTTTGTTGTTATTGTTGAATGTATCTAATCTGTTTTCACCAGGAATAGAAATGTTGCATTCGCATCCACCCCCATGTTCTATTTTCCCCCATGCTTGTCCGTTCCTAAATGGTAGTGACTTAAACTAGTATGAAGTTTCTCCAGTGGCCCTTCTCTATATCACAGGATATAATTCTGTGATTCTATTCAAAGATGCGAAGACTTTAAAAAAAATAATAAAAGTGGCCTGCATTGACTCAAAATTGGCATGGGATGCTGAGTTTTTAGTCCATGAAAACCTAAAGGATCAATAATTGTGTGCGTGAGGGTCACAGTCTGCCATAAAATCAGTGTAGATTGTGAATAAATCTGCTTGTCAAACTCCCCAGCCTATTGTTTTACTCTAGTTTATCTGGAAGTATGGTTTCCCAGTAAGCTCTCTGTTTGCATCATTGGAACATTTTGATTGTCTTGGGTTCAAATGATAAAGTGACCCGAGCTTGCGTTTGGAGTAATGGTGAGGCACACACCGGGATATCTGTTGCAGGGCAAAATATTATATCCGCCTCCTCCATTAAGGATTTTCTTGATTCAGTTGTGCCACCATTGGGAGGAACCAAAGACCTCATGTCTTTCCCCCCAACCCTCCCCATAGAGAGAGAAGCCACTTAAAAACCTAGTGTGATTTCATTGGTTTGAACTGGTTCCAATGGGATAAGCCAGTCCATTGTACTGTATTGCAAAATACAGTTGATGGTGGGCAAGTCTCTATTATTTGCAGTGAGTGTTGCTGATGCAAATATCTGCTTAATCCTGCCAATCAAAGTCAGTATTTTGGGGGTTGGACAAGTACTATATATTCTACCAGCGCTTCATACCATGTATTTAGCCATAAGTTATTTTGCTGTGTTAAAAAAACTTATATTTTAACACATTAAAAAATGGAAGTAAATGGTACTGGTTTTGTTTTATAGATTACCAATGTGCACGGTACCCGAGTTGTGGACGTTATGTTCTTGGACACCGGGACAGTTGCATCTGTCGCAGTGTCAGAACTCCGAGAAATCCCTTCTCCGTTTCTTCAGGAGTCGGTATCTATACCACCACAGGTAACCATCCTTATACCAGACCCTTCCTCTGTTACTGTTAACTATGATGATAATCCTTTAATCATTACAGTAATATTATTTGATATAGCGCCTTTCACGATGGAGGATGCCTCAAAACACTTCAAGGTTTACTGTAAAGTGCAGTTGACTCCATTTCTCTTGCTTCAACTTTTGAAGCATTTCTATCTACTGTACTTCTTTGTAAATTTAAATCAGTAAAATAATAATGATAATCCTTGTATTTGATTTGCATTTAATGTGTCCTTGCTAGTATCCCAACCAAATCGAAATTCACCCTCCAAATGTAAATTTAATTGAATTCATCTCAATTAAGACTTTGCTGGTAGAGATGGCCTGATGTGTTCACCATCATAATATTCTATGCTAAATGTAAATGGATTGTTAGAAAATACATGGTCAATTCACTTTGCAGTATACAATGTGAAGTGCTTTGACATTTCTCGAAGACGTGATAAAATTAAAGGCACTAATATCAAATGCAAAGAGTATTATTATTATTTCCAGATTATCTTATTGTTAAATGAGTCATTAATTTAGTTCCCACCTGCCTGTGATTTCGGATGGAATGTAAGGGGTCTTTCAGAGAATAGTTTTCCTCACTTATCCCGGTGTATATTCCCTTTCCATTTGAATTCACCCTGAAATTTGAAATGAATAGATAATCTTCTCGTTGTTGTTTGTAGGACATTGTTGATGCAAATTTAACAGCTTGCATTTATATAGCTGCTGTGGAGTCCTGTAGCTCAGTAGTTAGAGCATTTGCCTTACAAGCGAGAGACCTGGGTTCAATTCCAGGCACGGCGAAACCTTGGGCAAGTTTCCTTACTCCACATTCCTAATAATAATCCCCCCCCCCCCACCCACCCCCAATTTAAAAAAAAATTAAAATTCGTCATTTCAATTCCACGACTGTTTGTGGGACACTGCTGTATACAATTGGCTGCTGTGTTTCGCCCACAAATATACAGTCAATTCACTTTACAGTATATTCCGTGAAGTGCTTTGAGACGTCTAGTCCATTCCAGTAAGAGAGCAACCACATTCAGCAATAGGAAATCTATAAGACCATAAGAATTAGGAGCAGGAGTAGGCCATTCAGCCCCTCGAGCTGCCCCGCCATGCAATAAGATCATGGCTGATCTTCTGACCTAACTCTAATTACCTGCCCCATCCCCACATCCTCTAATCCCTCTTATTTTAAAAAAAAATCTATCAGTCTCAGCCTTGAAAATGTTCAGGGACTGAGCATCCACAGCCTTCTGCCATAAATTCACTACCCTCTGAGTGAAAAAATGTTTCCTCAACTCCGTTCTAAAAGGCTGACCCTTAATTTTAAGACTGTGACTCCTGGTTATAGATTCTCCTACCAGGGGAAACAGTCCCTCAGTGTCTACTTTATCCAGCCCTTTAAGAATCCTATATGTTTCAATAAGATTCCCCCCTAATTCTTCTGTACTCTAGAGAGTACAGCCCTAGTTTATTCAACCTAGTCTCATAGGTCAGTCCCCTCATCCCAGGAACTAACCTAGTGAATCTACGCTGCACCCCCTCTAAGGCAAGTATGTCCTTTTTTAAATAAGGAGACCAAAACTGCACATAATACTCTAGGTGCGGTCTCACCAAAGCCCTATACAGTTGCAGCAAGACTTCCCTACTCTTGTACTCTAAACCTTTTAAAATGAACGCTAGCATGCCGTTCGCCTTCTTAGTTGCTTGCTGCACCTGCAAACTAACTTTTTGAGACTGGTGTACAAGGACATCCAAATCCCTTTGAATACTAACACTATCTAACCTCTCCCCCTCTAGAAAATAATCATTTTTTTAAATTTTTGTTACCTAGATGAATAATTTCACACTTCCCCACATTAAATTCCATCTGCCACCTACCTGCCCACTCCCCTAGCCTATATATCTTGTTGCAATCTTTTTGCATCATCCTCAGAGCTCACTCTGCTACCTAGTTTAGTGTCATCCGCAAATTTAGACACGTTAAATTCAATGTCCTCATCTAGATCATTGATGTAAATTGTAAATAGCTGAGGCCCAAGCACTGATCCTTGTGGCACTCCACAAGTTACATCGAGAATGACCTGTTTATTCCTACTCTCTGTTTTCTATCAGTTAGCCACTCATCTATCCATGTTAATATGTTCCCATTAATCCCGTGGGCCTTGATCTTGTGCAACAGCCTTTTGTGTGGCACTTTATCAAATGCCTTCTTAAAATCTAAATATACCACATCTACTGGTTCTTCTCTATCCAAACTGCTGGATACATCTTCAAAAAACTAAAAGATTAGTCAAGCATGACTTCCCTTTTGTAAAGCCATGTTGTCTCTGCCTAATCTTTTTGTGGTTTTCCAGGTATCCCATAACGACGTCTTTAATTAAGGACTCAAGAATTTTCCCTACCACTGATGTCAGACTAACTGGTTTATAGTTCCCCATGTTTTCTCTCCCCCCTTAAATAGTGGAGTTACGTTTGCAATCTTCCAATCAATGGGGACTTTTTCAGTATCCAGAGAATTTTGGAAGTTCATTGACAAGCCTATCTCCGTATCACTTTATCATTCCATACAGCAACTGTCTGCATTTCTTTTATTTACTAGGCAATAAAGTGCTGCTTGGCAGACCTGACATTTAACATTGGAATGTGGACTCCAGATGCAGTACTTTGGCTGAGGGACACTGTATTAAATTGCTCTGATTGCAGCATTAAGGTACAGTGATCAGAATCTATGCTCCCCGATGTGTTAACATGATGTGCGCATTATAACTCAATGAAGAATTCAACATGAATTCAACATAACTCATCAGGTTAATGATAATATTAATATCATTGGGAGCCTATTATTTGGGCTATAAAAATAGGAGGCATAGGTACTCCCATTGAATAGATTTTCGTTGATAATTTGAGTTGCGATATCGGTGGAGCTGAACCACGAGCTTAGAATTTTCTTGTCATCTCTCCTAGATTGTAAAAGTTGATGATCCCAAGGGACTAGTCCATATTTACTTGTTTACATCCAAAAATTTCCCCAACCCGGAGCGCAGCATCAATCATAAGATCACCAACGCAGACTTGTGGAAACACCAGAAAGATGTTTACCTGAGCAGCGGTATCCAAACCTCTCCCAGCAACAAAGGCGATGCCCAAATCACCTCGGAGTTCGAAATAAAAAGCCAGAGTAAGGATCATGGTGTGGCTCCAATCAAGCCTGTGGTACCACTGTTTGTGCACAGCGAGCTTCCAACTCGACTGGTTTTACCGCAGCCTGGCGAACATTTGGACGTCTTCGTTTCAGTCGCTTGTCACCCAGGGCACTTTGTGTTCCAGCCTTGGCAGGAGCTGTACAAACTGGAGGTGCTGATGGAAGAAATGATCCTTTATTACAATCGTACAGAATGGCAATCTGTGCCCATAGAGAAAAACAAAATATTTGCAGCTCAGCTCGATAATAAGTAAGCCCTATATATTTTTTTTAAAAATCACATTTAGAATTAAACTAGATCATTATGAATATTTTTGAAAGGTTTGAATACATGTAATGCAATATTTATAATAATAATCCTTGATTTGATATAGCGCTTTTCACATCTTCTAGACGTCTCAAAGCGCTTCACAGAATATACTGTAAAGTGAATTGACTATATTAGTGGGCGAAACGTGGCAGCCAATTGCGTACAGCAGTGTCCCACAAACAATCGTGGATTGAAATGACCAATTTGTTTGGTGAGAGATTATTATTAAGCGTGTGGAGTAAGGAAAGCTGCCCAAGGTTTCACCCTGACTGCCTGGATTCGAACACAGGTCTCACGCTTGTAAGGTGAGTGCTCTAACCACTTAGTTACAGGACTCCACAAATGAATGAATACAGCTTTAATGGTTTTGGGATGCACTTATCTAGCGAGGCCCAATAGGACAACCGCCTAAGTGACTCCCGAGTTCCTGGATCTCTATGTCAAATAATATTGAAATCAAATAAATATTAGATCAAATAGGGAAGTCAGAAGAAACTTCTTAACCAGAGAGTGATGTATGTGCACTTGCTACCACAAAGAGTTTTTGAGGCAAATAGCATTGATGCATTTAAGAGGAAACGAGATAAGTACATGAGGGAGAAAGAAATAGAAGCTTATGCTGATAGATGTAGTTGAGGAAGGACAACGTTGTGTGGAGCATAAATGCCAGAATAGACCATTTGGGTCAAATGGCCTGTTACTGTGCTGCATATTCTATGTAAATGTACCAGCTGAGATGACGGGTAGAAAACTAGGCAATGAAAACAGATTCTGGAGCTTATTTGGTGAAACTATTGTACAACAACTGTAATAGCTGATTGGGTGTCTGATAACAAAAGCATTAACATGCACAGATACTATACATAGCAATTGAATTATATGCATCTATATCCGATGGTTTGCTTTTTTCCTGGTAATGAATAACAAATTGTGTCAGGAGGATGTCCCAAGGTTCTGGACAGTCAAGGGTTTGCACAAGAGCTCAGAGTTGGAATCGAGGGGGGTGGAGGGCAAGGGAGGTGGGAGGATGACCAAAGGCACAGATAGGCCTTGAAGGAGATGAGGGACTGGGATGAGATGACGGGATTTCAGGATGGATTCCAGATGATGGGGGCAGAAAGGCTAAAGGTCGACACTGATGGTGGAGCAGGCAGGGTGGGAAATATGGAGCAAGCCAGTTCCTGTTGAACGGAGGTAGCAGGCAGGTTGATGTGGTTTTGGTAAGAACCATCAAAGGAAATTCCATAGATTACTAGCTCCCAATTTTTACTTACATCAATTGTGTTCAGAATGAATTGGTAGCAAGGAAGCTATGGAATTCAATAGAGAAAAACACCTCACATTTAAAGCCCTCCACAATATAGCTCCACCCTACATCCGTGACCTCCTATCTCTTACCAACCTACCCGCCCTATCTGCTCAGCAGGCTCTGGCCTGCTCCACATCCCCCAGCCCACCCGCCCCTCATTGGCAGGCGAGCTTTCAGCCACTCTGCCCCCAACCTCTGGAACTCCATCCTGCAGTCCCTCCACCTCCCCCCATCCCTGGCCTCCTTCAAGTCTCGCCTCAAGACTCCTCTTCGATGGACCCATTGGCCACTCCTAATCCCCCCCCTTCCCTCCCACCCCTGTCCTCAGCCCGGGTCTGAAGCAGTGACTGTCCAGCGCCTTGGGACGTCCTCCTGATGTGAAATATACACTTGAATAGTACACTATACAAATGTACTTTTGTTGTTGTTGTTCTCGAACAATACTAGAACACATAAGGAGCAGAAGTAGGCCATTTGACCCCTCGTCCTTGCCCTGCCATTCAATAAGATCATGGCTGATCTTCTAATCTAACTCCACCTGCCTGCCTTATTCCCATATCCTTTAATCCCTTTCAAAAACTGTATCAGCTCTCGGCTTGTGAGCAGCAACACCTAGTGTGTTCTACCCAAAAATAAATCTCGAGAGTATGGCTATCCTTACTCCAAGGATAGGAACTATCCTTTCTACCCCACATTCATGCCATAACATACAGACAGACATCAAGTCCTGGATGAGAGCTAATTTTCTTCAGATCAATGTCAACACGACCGACCCCTACTGATTGGCTCCCATTACCACCTCCACACATCATTACCATCCATGGATGCACACTCTGCCTTACTGAGTTAGTCTGGGACCTTGGAGTCCCGTCAGCGCCTTGGGACATCATCCAGATGTGAAAGGCACTCCAAGTGTAATTTTGTTGTTGTTGATTCATTATTGAGAATATTAAAATCCATACTGCAATTGCTTTAATGTATTTAATGCTGAGACTGTTGCAATTTGTCACATAGCATCTATGCCTTGGGATTACATTTAAAAGAATTTGATCTTAATAGATTTAAGAACTATTAATAATGAATAGTTATTTTAGTTATTGATCCATTATTGGGAAGCGCTCTGAGACGCCGTCCGGTGTGGAGGGCGCCGTATAAAGCCAAGTTGTTGTTGAAATCTGTCTCAATGAAAATTAACTTTCTTTTTAACCTATTAGTTTTTTTAAAAAAAGGCATTTGTTTTGCTGACCAAGTGTTGCACAGTGCACAGCCCAAAACATTCTAATTGTTAGTTGTACATATAACTAATGTCTCATGTGAGGACCCACATACAACAATTGGTCTCAGAGGTTATAGGAGTACTGTACTGTATTTAATAGACTGCACCCTTCTAAGCAATTATTTTTCTCATCCAGCAGGTGGTGTTAGGAATATTCAGACTTAGTTAACTGTCATTTGGAGCTTGTCAATGATTGTTTTAAATGGCTCGTAAGTTTTTTTAAAACAAAATGGCTACCTGTACTTATCTTTTGATTAAAAAAAACACAAAATACTACAGATGCTGGGAATCTGAAATAAAAAGAGAAGTTGCTGGGGAAACTCAGCAGGTCAGGCAGCATCCATGGAGAAAGGAAAAGGAGTCAACGTTTCGGGTCGACAACAGAACAGTTCTGACGAAGGGTTGTAGACCCGAAACGTTGACTCTTTTTCCTTTCTCCATGCTCCTGCCTGACCTGCTGAGTTTCCCCAACAACTTCTGTTTTTGTTTCTTACCTTTTGATTGCTCATTTGTGGAGTCCTGTAGCTCAGTTAGAGCACTCGCCTTACAAGCCAAATACCTGTGTTTGAATCCAGGCAGGTCAGGGCGAAACCTTGGGCAAGTTTCCTTACTCCACATGCTTAATAATAATCCCTAACAAAAAAACATTAAAATTGATAATTTCAACCCACGACTGTTTGTGGGACACTGCAGTGCGCAATTGGCTGCCGCATTTCACCTACAATTATACAGTCAATTCACTTTACAGTATATTCTGTGAAGCGCTTTGAGACGTCTAGAATATGTGAAAAGCACTGTATCAAATGCAAGGATTATTATTATGATTATTTCAAACCACAAACCTGTATTGATCTGATTACTTTGTGCGTGCATTCTTGAGATTTTCAAAACTGATTTTTCTTACACTGCTGTTTGTGTTTTGTAAGTACTGTATACTGTACGCAGTTACAGAAAGATCTTTTCCATCTGTAATCCTAGATGGTATCGAGTGTTGGTGAAAGGGATTCTCACAAACGGTTTGGTGTCCGTGTACCAATTGGACTACGGTCGGCATGAGTTGGTGAGCTGTCGGAAAGTGCAGAGTCTGGTGCAGCAATTCCGACAGTTGCCTTTCCAGGCTGTGACTGCACAGCTAGCCGGTGAGTTAGCGCCCAGTGTTGCTAAATCACACTAATGTTGTAGTTATCGATTGCTGTTGATAAATTCAAAGCTGTTGCTCTGTATCCTGGATGGGTTGCTTTTACAATATTACAAGATGAGAGCCAAGGACACACACACAATAATTAATTTATACATTAGGTTTGAAAATTCAACATTTCATCAGCAGTCAATATTTTTCAGATATTTCCTTGATTTTACTGATTTAACATTACTTTAATATTTTTTAATGGTGGACTACAGCAAATTTTAGCATAATATCATTTATATGATGGGTTTGCAAATGGAGCATTTCATATGCATCCAGTGATTATCAGATATTTCCTTGTCTTGTTCCTGTTCCTGCACCCCCCCCCCCCACTTGATGTTCGGATGTTGATTTCTATGTCCTTCTCAGCTATTCGAGTACTTTCTTACAAAACTCAGGCTCGCTAAGTTTGGCATGAGTTGTTAACACACTGTAACTGATAGTGCACATACACCACTTGGGTTCATTGGACATGAAGTATTGCATTTAGGAGAGAAAAGAGCTGCGTTTTGCAAGTTTAAATTGTGAACTGTGAAAGGAAGAAGCGTTAATATTAAAGATTATTTCTATTTAACTTAGACAAAATTGACAGCTGCAAGAGAAATACATTATTGCAGTACTGTTACCACATTCATCCATTTTGCATTCACCCAAATGCGTGCATTTCTGACGACCCAAATCGCTCTTTCGGTGTGATATGTCAAACATTAATTCCTAATAAGAGTGAATGTTTATCTTGCAGGAGTGAAATGTGAGCAGTGGTCGGAGGAAACCTCAATAGTTTTCCGCAACCACGTTGAGAGGAAACCTCTAGTGGCCCAAATACAGGCAGTTCACGAGAGCATGTACTCCTGGGATCGAAAAGTAGTGACATACTTAGTGGATACATCCCTCCCAGATACAGACATGTGGATACATGATCTATTGACAGAGTATCTAGTAGAACTGTCAAAAGTTGCATAATCAAGGTTCATCTCGACATCTTCAAATTAAACTTTAGTTTTTGACCATTTACAATAATTGATTTGAGAGCACAATATAATCTAGTTTGCTGTTTACAAGGTTGTGAGACAATTTGAAAATGATATTTTAGGGAGGGTGTAGAGTTGGAAGCTTTGTGCTTTGTTTCTGTAAAAAGTACTTAACAGAATGATTTTTGTTTGTTCATTTACCAATGTTTGGATAACTGATTGAAATGTGTTTATTGAAAATTTGCTATTGGTTTGCGACTTACAGAACATTGGCCACACACTAAAACTGAAGGGTTATGTAGGAATAATAAATAAATTAAATCATCAGTTTGGTTCTTTTGTACAGTATTTATTGCAAGGCTGAACAAGAGATGCAATTAAAAGACTCTTTCAAACTTCTAGATTTCAAACTTTTAAGATTTTAAAGGAAAATAAATTGTGTTTTTATTTTAAACGTCGAGGATATACTGTAAAGACGTGACTGTGTTTCGTGCTCAAATGTAGCAGCCAATATGCACGCAACAATTTCCCATAAACAGCCACAAAGTGAATGACCAATTTTATTTGGGGGGATATGATTATTATTATTAGTAGTAGTAGTAGTAGTATTATTGTCGGCCACAACACCAGGAGAAACTCTTTTCGAATAGTGACATTGGATCTAATGTGTGCACCTGCATATGGCAATCGGGGCCTAAGTTTAACATTTCATCAGAAAGCTGACATCTCCGATAATTCAGCACCCCACCTCTCTCTCTCTCCCCCCACTCATTTGGGGCCTCAGCTTAAAATTATACAAGTTCCAAGACCCGACATGTGGCTTGAACCCGCAACCTTCATATTCAGAGGTGAGTGGTACAGACTGAGCCCACGCTGATACACAATATACCATCTAATCCAAGAGAAATGTGCAAGGATGATGGTATGTTTTATGCAAGATGATCCATCCCTCTGAAGCCAACTATGATGTGATTATCAGAAGCTACCAATCAGTGCAGCACGAAGATCAGCCAGCCTTTGGGTCAGATATTTCCAGCTCTTAAAAAAAAATCATTTGGAAAAAGACCTTGAATCACAGGTCTCTTCCCTACTCTTCCCCCACCCGCCCTCATTGCAAGGAAAAGGGTGACCACTGCCATGGGATGTTCTCCTGACGCAAAACGCACTATACAAATATAATTTATTGTTAATGCCATTTTAAGATAAATCTAAGTTCCACAGATTCACCAAAGTTTGATCCAGTTGCGACTCCCTGATGTTCTGTCAGCTTGTCTGTTGGACATCAGGAGCCGGATGAACGTAAATTTCCTGCAGTAAAACGTCAACAAGACAGAAGCTATACTCTTTGGCTCCTGTCGACATCTTATATCCCGCGGTTCCGATCTTCTCAACCTACCTGACCTGTCCCTACAACTTTCCAAACCCATGTGCAACCCCAACATCTGGTCCCTCATCAGCACTACATTCTTCCATCTCCACCATTGCCCTTCTCCGTCAATACCTCACCGCAACAGTTGCCAAAACCTTGGTCCGTGCCTTTGTCACCTCTTGGCTGGGCTATTCCCAACGTCTTTCTCCCCGGTCTCTCCTCCACCATTCATAAAATTCAGCTCATCCAAAACTCCGCGCCTGCATTCTCACCTGCACCAAACTTCATTCCCCGATTACCCCAGTCCTTCCCAAACTACACTGGCTCCCTATTACAGAGCGGATTGACTTAAAGATCCTCACTCTTGTGATTAATCCTTCCACTCCTTGGCACCCTCCTACCTCTCTAACCTCTCTCACAGCAGTACCCACTGCCTCTGCTCTACTGAATCCAGCCTCCTCCTTGTCCCCGAATTATACATCCAAATGAACAAAATCTATAGACTAATAGACTCCTGAATGCCTTATTTCACCAACTTTACCATTTCTCCATTTTTTTTCAGGTTGAGAAATGGACTGTATAAATTCACACCAGGACAAGCTCCCAGACAGTCTGTTGTCGAGTATAAAATAGTGAATGCAGCTTGAGATTAAATACCTATCTGGGGAAATGCCTACTAATAGCTTGCATGGCTACTTGAGCTGTGCTGTGTTGAAAATGCCTGTGGAGTAACATTGCGAAGTGTGATGTACCATTCCACAAGGTTATCCATTTACACCAACAGCAGATTCATGTAAAATTTGGCGACCCTTCCAAGTTTTATAGACAAACTTCTCAGAAAAGGTTAGGATTAAAGTAGACAAAGTTTGTTTAAACATCAACCAAATATGAACTGTGAATACAAATCCATATCTAAGCTCAAAAGATGAATTTGTAATGCTAATTAACAGGGAATTCGATTGTATAATACTTTCACTTGATACAGTGCCTTATCAGGTCATGGAACATATTCAAGGCAGAGCAACAGTTTTTTTTTAAAGTTAAAGGGATATGGGGATAGGGTGGGTAAATGGAATTAGGATGGACGGTCAACCATGATATTATTAAATGACGGGTCAGGCTCGAGGGGCCGAATGGCCTACTCCTTATGTTTTTAAACATCTCAAAGTGCTTCATAGAATGCACTGTAATGTGAACTACATGTATATTTTATTGGGTGAAACTTGACTGCCAATTGTGCACAGTCGTGGATTGAGTGAACCCCTTTTTTTGGAAGGATTATTAACCCTGGAAAGCAATCCACCAATCAACTACAACCAAATTTCTACTTACTGCTAGATAAACAGATGTGTGTGGATTAAGGAACCTTGCTTAGGGTATGACTTGCCTGGGAATGCATGAAGAAACATAATATAAAAGGAATAAGAGGAAAAGTTCAGGAGAATAAGGTCAGAGTTGGTGGCTGTACCCTGCAAACTCAAATTGTCTGGAAGACCCCCTCCTGCAAACCTCTAATTCAATTAGTAACTCAAAAGTAAATATAATGATTGGGTCAGTTTATAAGTAGATGAGATGCAACACAAAATCACATTTGTATAGCACCTTTCATGTCAGAGGGGGCATCCCAAGGCTCTGATTTTTGTCCATTGGTATACCACTCCCCAACCTCATTTTCTGTTTTTTTCCCTCCTCTTCTAAAGGTAATAAAATGTTTGGGTTCAATTTCACAAATAGCTTTCCTTTATTTTAATCCCCTGTACCTCGTCGAAGTATCCTTTGCTCATCCATCAACAAACTACTCAAATAGGAAAGGTTATGAGATGCTGTCTGGCGTGGAGGACACTATATAAATCGAAGTTGCTGTTGTTATCACAATTTATGGCTCAGATACCCACCCTAGACATATTGAGATACTAGAATGAATATTAGACATATTGAGATACTAGAATGAAGCTGATTGAAATGCTCTTCTGGCTGGTATCCCCACTTATGTAGCCTATTAGTGATGATCAGTTGCCATCAATCCTTCAGGGACAGGTAGGGAACATCTTGCACTTGCACAAGTACTGTATTTTGTCAGTCGGTAGGTAGTGAGACTCGCCAGCTAAGTTACTTTTCCATTTCAAAGGCCTATTTCTCAGGATAGTCATACAACAACAACAACAAAATTGCACTTCTATAGTGCCTTTCATGTCGGGAGGAGGTCCCAAAGCGCTGAACAGTCTGAACATACACTGCAACCTGAAGATGGAAAAGGAGTGGGGTTAGATGAAGAGGTTAAGTTAAGGAGTTCCAAAGTTTTGGGTAGTAGTAGGGGAGTCATACAAGAGTACTATACAGATATTTCGGCTTGCTGCTAGTATAGCCTTAAAATCACGCTGCCCTTTTTTTCCCTTGTGTGGTGTCCGCCATTGCAGAAGTTATCGATAGACTGTACACCTACTCCAGCATCATGTTTCAAACCTGGCATCTACCAGCAATGGTGATTTTTGGGTGAATAACAAAGGTCTCTTATTACCTGTTACTGTTTAGTCTATTATTAATATGGTATGTGCCGTTCAACCAGCATTGGTCAGGTCCCGTGGGTGCCGGATAAACTGGCTTTTGTATTAAGTTTGGTGCGGGTGAGAATGCAGGTGGAGGGGTTTTACATGAGCTGAATTTTGTGGATGGTGATGGAGGAGAGACCAGCGAGGAGGATGTTCGAGTAGTTTAGCCCAGAGATGACAGGCATGGAGCAAGGTTTTGGCAGCAGTACAGTATTTATTAAAAATCATATACAGTACTTCTAAACAGGAATAAAAATACTGGTGGGTTTCTATTTGTGGGGGGAAATGACTACTTTGTGGTATCATGAGGGCTAGATAAATGTGGATTCTGGCTTCCTTTCCCTCTGTTCTCAGTGCACGCTGGTTCAACTGATGGCTCCGGGGATGAATGTGGGCTGGGTGTAATAATCCCTTCCAAAACAAATTTGTCATTCAATCTACAACTGTTAGTGGGACACTGCTGCGCGCAAATGCCTGTTGCATTTTGCCCACAACATATAGTGAATTCACTTTACAGTATGTTCTGTGAAGCGTTTTGAGATGTCTCGAAATCGTGATAAGTTGCTACATCACATGCAAGGATTATTATTATCATCACAACAGTCGGTACAAATGCCCAGAATTTCCGTGCACACTGTGGTTCAGCAGATGTTTGCCTCTGGTCATTCCTGCAACATGGACTCAGCATGTCCATCTCCTCCCAACATGTTGATCTCCCTAACCAGCATTGTAGAATGGTGTCCCATTATGCCCATTCCTGCCAGACTTCCAGCTCCCTATTCTCCTGTGGACCTACTGCAAGATCCTCAATTTGAATTCAATTCCCTCCAAGTCCTTGCCCAATATTTTGCAATAACCCCTCCGCCCCACTTTATATATTCAGGGCTGTAGATCAACCCTATATGCAAAGGCCTTGCTTGTCGGCCTTCCCAATTCCTCCCTCCACAGGCTGCAGATAATCCAGAACCCTGCGGCCTGTATCCTCTACCATTCCAAACTCATTCCATTGCCCCATCTCCTCCATCATTGCCCGACTCCACCGGCTCCCCGTCATCTAGAGGATCCAATTCAAGATCCTGGTCCTCACATTTAACACCCTCCACAAGCTTGCCCCAACCTACACCCGTGACCTCCTATCCCCTTACCAATCTGCCCAGCCCCTCCGCTCAGCAGGCTCTGGCGTGCTCCACATCCCCTGATCCACTCGCCCAACCATTGGCGGGCGAACCATTAGCCACTCTGCCCCCAACATCTGGAACTCCATCCCGCAGTCCCTCCGCCTCGCCCCCTCCCTGGCCTCCTTCGAGTCTCGCCTCTAGACTCTCCTCTTCGATGGACCTATCACAACTCCTAATCCCCCCCCTTCCATCCACCCACCCCGCCCTGCCCCCAGCTCGGGTCTGAAGCAGTGACTGTCCAGCGCCTTGGGACGTCTTCCAGATGTGAAAGGCATTATACAAGTGTAATTTTGTTGTTGTTGTTTTCCCACCATCAGCACCTGAGCCAGAGGGATATAACACACAGCAGTAACCCACTGCTTTGTTTCTAACATGGAGCTCGATGGTCAAGCAGGGTGCTAGCATATGTAGAAGAGTAGTGCTCTGTTTTGGGAGGAAGCTGTAATGCCAAATAAGTGCACCATGGGACAAGTGAGTAATGGTACATATTTCAATACAATTTCACTTGTCTGGCAACAGCCCCGGATCTTCAAACATCACCTTCCATTTGGAAGTATTGCAACAACATCAATCAACAAAGACTCAGTGACCACTAACAACAACAAAATTATATGGAAGGAGCGAAACCATATTATGTTGTGTGCTGCCTGCACTATTATGGATTCATGTTAATAAAACAAATAATGTGATGGAATTTTTTTGAAAATCCCAAACCCTTATCCACACCATCAATATCTCCAGCTTAACTTCTCCAATGTCCTTCTGGCCTTCTCCCTAATTAACCCACTCTTAGCCTAAAAAAAAATCAATTTTCTTACCTTTCAGTGTGCTGCTCTCACCCTCTGCTCAACAAAATTAGGGTTGTGTTTGTTGAATTATTTTACCCACCATCTGCAGCTGAGTCATTTGCCACTATGAAATTCCCTTTTTAAATATGGCCAGCCATATCTAAGGTCATCTCCCATCTCACTCTCTCTCTCTCTCTCCCTTCGCCTCCACCACCATCCAACCTGCCCGTTCAGTGTCCCACACCACCTCCATAAATGCATTTCAAGGAGTGTGTAGCTCTGGTTAGAGCACTCGCCTTGCAAGCATGAGACCTGTGTTCGAATCCAGGCAGGTCAGGGTGAAACCTTGGGCAAGTTTCCTTACTCCACACGCCTAATAATAATCCCTCCAAAAACAAACACGGTAGTAAAATTGGTCATTTCAATCCACAACTGTTTGTGGGACACTACTGTGCGCAATTAATTAGCTGCTACGTTTCACCCACAAATATACAGTCAAATCACTTTACGGTACATTCTGTGAAGTGCTTTGAGACGCCTAGAAAACGTGAAAAGCGTTCTATCAGAATGCAAGGATTATTATTACTAAGGTATTGGCTTATCTGAAAGATAAATGCAATTGTTAATGCATTCTTAAGCAAAACAATCGTTTAGCAATTCAATAATTGTACATATTTTATAGAGAAGCCTATTGAGAAATACAGTACTACAAATTGGACCCTCCTACCCCTGAAATCTAATTAATAAATACACAACAAATGACCTGTACAGTGCATTTACACAAGTCTTTGTACTATGGAAACAGATCTTCATGCGGATGGATGTAGTACAACCTCAAATCCATAGTTTGTTATACAATATGATATGTATACAGTATGTTATACACTAAAAGCTACTGGTGAAATACAGGGCTGCAATTCAGTCTGATTGCATTCATAACCTGCTTGAGCTTTAAGATAATTATTTTTTATGTCAGAAACTCTCAGCTCAGTTACAAATATAAATTCACTGCCAGTTCCATATATAACTGTTTTACAGAGTAGCTAAAGTTTCTTAACTCTTAGGGTACTGGCAGCATCTCCCAGGAATTCTGGGATACGCCAGTGTTATATTTTTTAAAACACATTCATTCCCCATAATGTGACAGTCTGTCTGAATCTTACAAAGATAATGTTACCGAAAAGTAATGGTGACATTATATTATCAAAATATACACCTAGCAATGTTTAAAATAAAAAGTTAAAAACGTTTGCAAAAGAAAATATTTTTACTTTCCCACTCTTTTGTTGTTAATAATTTGTATTTGATTTTATGTTCTTTCTAAACAAAGTTCTATACTTTCATTTGTACATTTTTATTGTCTTTCTTAAAATAATTCAAAGTCTTGATAACCATCTGGAAAGCTGCTCGAATCAATCCTTAAACCTTTAAATACGTAAGTCACTTATTTGAGGAATATTACTGGTACTTTGTTGAGTGTTTTTCAGGTGAGTTGTGGTTTGCTATGGCAAAGCAGAAATTAGCCCTCGGTACAAAGTGAGTGAGCCAGCTGACAGAATACATTAGGTAGGGTTGATATTCTACAAGGAAGTGATCAAATGGGCTGAATAGATTTCTTCATCTGATCTTTTGAAGATCTCCCAACAAGATCTCGGGTCAGAGCTAAGTTCCTGTGGGATGATATGATGTAGAAGACATCCTGTACAGGCCCGTTTGGCAGTAAGAAGTGTCACTTACACTGGAGTTTGTCAAGCAATGCCAAAATAAACATTGGCATTTTGACTTCCATTACTTTAAATGGGTATTAATCCCTTCAAAAAAAAATCATGCAGTCACTCAATCCACAACTGTTTGTGGGACACTGCTGTGTGCAAATGGCTGCCGCGTCTTGCCCCACAAAATAGTCAATGCACTGTATTATAATCCTGTGAAGGGCTTTGAGACGTCTTGACAATGTGACAATGTGCATTATATCAAATGCAAGGATTGTTATTATTGCTTCTCCTGGAAAAGAGTTAGTGATGCCAAGCACGTTGTTGATTCAGCGCAATGCTGTAGGGTCATGGACGAGCAGTCAGATGCTTTGAATGCTTCCCGGTGATATTTTTGGCTCATTCTTGTGATATGGGTAAAAGGCAGGAATGAAAAAATACTTTATATTAGATAGGTATTACGATGGCCAGATTCTAGAAAAGCTTGTATCAACATTGTTATTGGCTCTCACAGCATTGCAAATTCCCTAGTTTACCACAACAACAACAACAACAAAATTAGACTTGTGTAGCGCCTTTCACATCAGGAGGACATCCCAACTACTGAGAATGTTGTGTTGTTTCATTATACAGTACTATGCAGTCACCGCTCTGTTAAGTGTTCTGCTGGGAACCTCGTGCAATTCATTATCTTTTACTATTCAAGGATATTTAAGCCTATAAAGTTATATTGTCCTTCCCTTTAAAAAAAAGTGTTCGTATCTCATTATGGAAGATATCTTTTTTAACAATGAATTGGAATGTTTGCACAAGATGGTTTATTTTTATCTGTGGCTGACTTGTGAAACGGTGTCTCTGAATCACACAAGCGGCTTCTTGTTTGTTTTGTTTTCTAAATACAGAATGTCTCAAACGCGGTCATTCCACATCAAAATCCACCTGTTGTGGCTGTGTGTTTTAAGAAGCGTTATCTTTAGCATAAACCATGTCAAACATTTCACCAGTTGTCAGCAGTTTTCAAGAATCTGGCGTCACATGTGAAACGCTTGTTTGAAATGCTCCTTCCAGTGAAAAACAGCTGCTGTTGAATTGTAAAACTTTTTGTTTCTGCACTGTAATAATACTAATAATCCTTGCATTTGATATAGCACCTTATCACGTCTTCTGCACATCTCAAAGCGCTTCACAGAATACACTGTAAAGTGAATTGACTAACTGATGATCAGTAATCTCTATAAATCTGCTTGTGGATCACTGAGGTATGTGATATAAATGAATGTTTCTCTGACTCACACGAGTGTACAGCTACCAGCGAGTTCCATTGTGGATTTATACTCACAGTTCCTGATATTCCTCACATTGTCTTGTCAGGGGCTGAAGGGGTTATGTGGTTATGCGGTTCCCAAAAGAAGGGCTGAATTCCCGCTCCTCCATGCCCCACACCCGGGGAGGGACTTTTCCCACAATTTCTATCTCCTTGTAGCATTATCATGTATGTCACACAGTATTTGTGCCAGTTTGAGAAGTTTGTAGAAAGTGCCCTGTGCTCATAATCGGGCTGCGATGATTTCAGTACTGATAGTTACTACAGCAAACACTTACGCTGTGGTTCTGTCTGACTGGGTGTTAATCTGCCCACAGTACACGGTGTGTTTTCATAGATCCCGGAACTATTCATGGATAATCGAATTTTATCTCCCAAATTCCAAAATAGTGGTGGGACTAAGGAGGTATAAAGAGCTTGTATTATATACAGTGCGGTGCAGTGACTATTCCCTTTGGAAAACGGGTGAGGAAAGCGTAGTGGTGTTTGTGGGCTGAGCTCATTCCTAAGCGATGACATGGCAATGGAATGTCACAATTGAGTCGACCCTCTATAGTTTGGTTCATGAGCCAGACTGGTTCACAACAAATAGACTTGTGGGAGGCCGACTGGGACAAGGGATTCTTCCCACTTGGCTTCTGTTAATCAATAGCCCTAAAGCCCCTCAGGGATAGAGTAGTCAAAGCTGGACGTTGGCCAGACAGTGCTCTTAGTGATCAGTTTTAACTGGTTACGGAGTGGATAATTTCCAGATGTATCACAGTGCGAACGCTATTACATCGGTTAATTACATAAATAGAAGAATTTGTCATTTTCTTTATCCATAGAATGTGATACGAACATCTCTATTTACATATTGTGTGATGGATCCTATTATTAACGCCTAATAATAATCTCTCCAAAAAAACAATAAAATTGGTCATTTCAATCCACGACTGTTCATGGGACGCTGCTGTGTGCAATTGGCTGCCGTGTTTTGCCCACAAATATACAGTCAATTCACTTTACAGTATATTCTGTGAAGCGCTTTGAGGTGTCTAGAAGACGTGAAAAGCGCAATATCAAATGCAAGGATTATTATTATTATAGAGCTTTTCACATCTTCTAGACGTCTCAAAGCACTTCACCGAATATTACTGTAAAGTGAATTGAATTTATCTTTTATCTTCGACCTCCTGCAGTTGACTCAACAGTCACTGCCAAACTATCATTATCTTTGATGCTATCAAAGTTTTCTACATGAATTTAATTTCCCCCGAGTTTGAAACAAGAGAGGCTTTGGCACAGGCAAAGAAAGTCATGTTTCCCTTCTATAGACTGACTCATCGGTACAGTTGGGAGTCGGCGCCTTGTGATTTTGATGGAATTCACTTGGTAATAAACAATAAACTATGTCTCAATTCCCTACATTCAAGCCCCGTCCCTAACATTGCACTTAACCTTGTGGCTTTAAGTGCAAAGCAGGCAAGTGGCTGGAAGTTGAGTGTGGTTGGCATTAGGGCAGGGAGGGGGGAGGGGGGAGAGAGGGGGAAGAAAGAGGGAGTGAGGGTGGAGAAAGGGAGGGAGGAAGGAGGGAGGAAGTGAGGGAGGAGTGTGTAAGGAGGGTGGAGGGAGTGAGGGAGGAGATGAGGTGGAGAAAGAAAGGGGGACGAAGGAGGGAGAGAGGGAGTGAGTGGGGGGGAGGAGGGAGAGAAAGGGGAGTGAGGAGGGGGTAGAGGGAGTGAGTGAGAGGGAGTGACGGGAGACTATTACCTGAGCTGGGGTTTGATGTTCCCTCTCTGGGCTGTGAGAGTAGTGCCAATGTGTTATGTGTGTGGGTGGGTGGGTGAAGGTTGAAGGCAGCATCGAGAGGAGAGGGAGGAGAGAGAGAGAGTGGGAGGGAGAGGAGGAGAGAGAGGGAGGGAGGAGAGAGAGGAATCACAGCATCTCACACAAGGACAGGGACATTCACTGCCTCCCTCACCCTCACACACACACACACTGCAGCCCAACCAACAACAGCAACAAGGGTAAGCTACCTCTGTGTGTGTGTGTGTGTTTGTCTCTCTCTCTGTCTCTCTGCTTCTTTCTTATTCACTTTTGTCGCTTCTATTCCATGCAAACCCATATCTGGTCAAAATATTCAGCTGTCACAAAGTGGGAACGAGCACAACTACAGCTCAGCTCTAAAAATAGTCTTCAGAGGAGAGAGAGAGAGAGCTAAACTAATCTATGGGGAGAGAACAACTCACTTCTGCTGAGATACCTCAACAACATCTATTGGATCTCTCTTTCTCTCTTGTTCTTGCTTTGGATAGAAGAGGAGATGTTTTTCCTTTTGTTTTTAAATCTCTCTTTTTTTCTTTTATTGAATGTAGAAATCAGTTGCCTTCAGCATGTGTTGGTCTCCCCCCCCCCCCCCCCCCCCCAATTGTAATTTGGGTGAAGGTTTAAAAATAGCAGTGAAGTCAGCTTCCAACAACCTGAAAGTGGGATCATGTCGTTTCCTTTAAATGGCCAAACACAGCAACACCATGACTCTCAGATCTGGCTCTCACACTCACTCACTCACTCGCTCACTCGCTTACTCACTCGCTCGCTCGCTCGCTCGCTCGCTCAGTCACTCACTCACTCACTCACACTCAAATCAGTCACTCTCGTTCACTCAAACACTCACACTCACTCAATCCCTCACACTCATTCTCACACTCATTCACACTCACACGATCTCTCGCCTCTCACTCACTAAATCCATGTCGCCTTTCCTGGTGTCTCTTTCTGCCTGTATTTATTGCAATTGTACAGCACAAAGTGGTATTTTATCATTCATTTATAGAATAAGATACAATTAGATGATGTGGAATTAATTACCAGTGAAGTACAGAAGGCAATGTTTATGAGACCGTGTTTAATATTGATGTGTGACTTGGAAAATGTTTGCTGTGATGTGTTAAGAATTGACAGTCAATTTAACGAATGTCTGGATTTGATGGATTACAACAGCAACAACAACACAATTACATTTGTAGAGCGCCTTTCACATCGGGAGGACGTCCGAAGGCGATTAGAATGAAAATTACAAGGTTAAAAGCAAAATCAGATTGAATAACACTGTAAGTGCTTGTTTCGTTGTTACAGCTGCGATTCAGACTGAAAGATAGTGGCTGTGACCCACACTGTTCAATGTCACCTTATCACCTGATAGGTCAATGTGCCATACAGACCAGGGTGTTTGGTACCTGTTTTGAAGTGAGTGGTTAAAAAAAATGCAGGTGGAATCCTGTAGCTCAGTGTTAGAGCACTCGCCTCACAAGCAAGAGATCTGGGTCTGATTCCTGGCAGGGTCTGATTCCTGTCAGGGCGAAACCTTGGGCAGGTTTCTTTATTCCATACATTTAATAACAATTCCTCAAAAATAAACAAAAATTTGGTACTTAATCCACGACTGTTTGTGGGACACTGCTCTATGCAATTGGCTGCTGCATTTCGCCTACAAAATACACAGTCAATGCACTTTACAGTATATTCTGTGAAGATCTTTAAGGCATCTAGAAGACGTGAAAAGCGCTATATCAAATGCACGGATTATTATTATATTAATATTAACATGGACACCCAGACTTCTCTTTGAGCGAATATGTTTACGCAAGCTTTTTTTGGTCAGCCGAGTGTCTGACACGTGTGGAAACCCATCATTTAAGAATGTTCACAACAAGCTGAGGTTTATGTGCATCCCACCTCCGCGTGGAAATCCCAGAGATACATTGGAATGGATCGTACTCTCTCTCTCTCTCTTCCTGGAGGGACACTTCTTGCTTACCTCATTCCAGAATGTATTAGGGGCAGGTTGGCAAGAGCCAAGGCTCGGAGACCCCAGAGTGTGAGTTGGATGTTCTGCTGGAGTCTAACCAGCTAAAACAGCATAGCTTGCCATTGATGTTGCTATCTGGCCAGCTTTCCTGCTGCTTGTCCAGCCAGGACCACTCTACTCGGTAGGGCTTTGGCTGCAGGGTTCACAGGGGCTGAGTGGGATGATTGACTCCCTTTCCCCAATGACTGGTCTGGCCTTCCAGGTCCTGCTGATGAGCCAGGCTGGCTTTGCTGTCATCAGTAGTGACCTGGAATTCTGCGGACCTGAACACAACTCAAGCAACTCAACTAATGCGCATGATTTACACAATTTATAATAGACCGCACTGCTTGGAATCAGTTTCTATTTTATGAAAGTAGTGTAGCCACAGCCTTAATCTTTGATCTCTTCACGGTTATGTGCACCGTCACTTGCACCAGCACAAGTACACTTTGCATCGGAAAAGAAAAAATTCACTTCAGGTGTCCTCATCCGGCTGTGGGTGAATTGGGTTGAATTATGATTGCGTAAGAGAAACTAAATATGCCTACAGCAACAGTGACTTTCTGAGAGTCATCGGGTGTTGAATGAACTCAAGCCATAGTCTCTGTGATGCTGAGTATTTGGCAGTGAATCCAACATTGATTAGTCTAAGCTTCAGGTTTCAGGGCTGCTCAGCCCTATTGGTTGCTTTGTGGTTTGAGGACAGGTTATCACCTCCCAAGATTATCAGTGGTGAGCCAGTCAGTCTGCATGGAGTACAGACCTAGCTGATTATGTCTCACCAGAAATAATTCTGAGTAGATGATTCCCACTTTGCCTTCCCCTCCCATTTTATAATAATAATACTTGCATTTTGATAAAGCGCTTTTCACGTCTTATAGACATCTCAAAGCGCTTCACAGAATATACTGTAAAGTAAATTGACTGTATATTTGTGGACAAAATGTGGCATCCGATTGCGTGCAGCACTTTAAAAGGGTGAAAAACTGTCTTCACTCATTGGAATTTAACACCAAACAACTTGCATTGATAGAGCATCGCTCACACAGAATAGCATCGCAGAGCATCAAGGAGTCAATCAATTGAGCAACCCATAATCGTGATTATTCCCTCTTTGATTAAGAGTTTTTTTAAAAACAAAAAACGAGGGGTATCGACTCTGATTCAGTTGTGTTACAAAATGTATTTGTCTCTGTGTCTCACAGTCTGAATCCCTCCCAGTATCCTGATGGCTTTAATCCATCCTCACAGGGATCATTGTCTGGGTCTAGTTTAGATGTCACTCTATCCACACTCTTACCCCTCCTACCCTCAACTCCTATGTGCAGTCCTGCTTAGAGCACTTGCCTCGCAAGCAAGAGACCTGCGTTCAATTCCCGGCAGGTCAAGTCAAGCAGGGTAAAACCTTGGGCAAGTTTCCTTACTCCACACGCCTAATAATAATCCTTCACAAATATAATAAATTGGTCATTTCAATCCACAACTGTTTGTGGGACACTGCTGTTGGCTGCCGCATTTCGCCCACAAATATACAGACAATTCACTTTACAGTATATTCTGTGAAGCGCTTTGAGACGTCTAGAAGACCTGAAAAGTGCTATATCAAATGCAAGGATTATTATTATTCAGGGGGAAAACAAAGTCAAAGTTTTTGGCAATAATTTTCAAAAGTATAATTTGAGTTTTAAAAGGAAATTGTTGGTCAGATTATTATTGATAATAATAATACTAATAATACGTGTGTTTGATCTATCTCCTTATTACCATTTGCTTAAATGTTTCTGTGTGCTTCATGCAATTTACTATAAATTTACCTGTTTGCTTGCAGGCAAATACAACAGCTAATTTGCGCACAGCAAAGTCCCACAAACAGCCATGTTATTTTTGGTCAAAATGTTTTTTTTGGACTGGGACAACCACAATTCTTGGCTTTTATTTGTGGGATCTGGTTTCAGAATGATGTTTCAGTGAATCGTGCATCTGATAACCAAAACTTTGTTTGAAACACTACAGTCCGACCACATTTACTACTTTTTTTTCCGCAAAGCTTGTTGGCCAGGATTCTGGGAGAAACTCCTCTTTTGGAAATTGCCTCAGGATCTTTAAGATCTATTTGAACAGGAAGATATAAGCTTGATTTAATGTCACATCAAAAGGATAAGTATTTGTGCCAATGCAATATATTGTGTTGGATTAGAGTATTGGGCTGGAGCAGTTGCTCAAAGTTCTCCAGTGGGCCTTGACCTTCTGAATTGGAGGCAAAAGTGCTACCAACTGAGCCCTGAATGAAAGCTAATTTTCTCATATACAATATATGCTTTTTGAACAAATAAAATTGGCTTGCCTGAATATGTGTGTATGTATGTATACACTAGGGTCCGGCGATATATTAATATATCGGTTATATCCGATATAATTTTCATATCGATATGCCGATATCGGAATTTAAAATATATCAATGTATCGAAAAATTCGATATATTGAGAAAAAATCAATGTATCGCAAATATCGATATATCGTGTCCGGCGATATATCGGTATAATGCGGACTTTTTCAACTTACCTTGTCAATACCCGAATGCACGCACGCACACCGGAATGCGTGCGCATGTGCGGGACAAAAAAACCCTGTGATATCGATATATCGATATATATGGATATATCGATATATATGGATATATCGGTATATATCGGCAATATCGATATATCGGCAATATCGATATATCGGCATGTATCGATATGGGCAAACCGATATATCGATATCGGAAAATGTTCATATCGCCGGACCCTAGTATACACACATATATAATATATATAAAGATATATATACACCATATAATATATATAATATATATATATATATAGATATATATAATATCGAATCCAAGCAGATCAGGGTGAAACCTTGGGAAACTCCACACACCTAATAATAATCCCTCCCAAAAATACCTCAATACTGTAATAAGATTGGTCATTTCAGCCCACAACTGTTTGTGGGACACTGCTGTGTGCAATTGGCTGCTGCGTTTTGCCCACAAATATACAGTCAGTTCACTTTACAGTACATTTAGCAAGGATTATGTTATACACACCACTGGAGTCATAGCCTGCCTTTTTTTGATAACAAACATGACTTTTGTTCATCATAGTTTGAAACATCAATGCTGGATTGAACTAGATGCACAGGAAAATTACTCTCTAATTTTGGTAATTTAAGAAAAACCTTCTGTGTGATATTGTCCCACAAACAGTCATGGATTGAAAATGACCAAATTTTATTATTGTGTTTTTTTTTAGAGATTATTATCAAGCATGTGGAGTAAGGAAACAAGGTTTCTCCCTGATCTGCCTGGATTCGAACACAGGTCTCACGCTTGTAAGACAAGTGCTCTATCCATTGAGCTACAGGAGCTCATAGTCTGAGCTGACAATCTAACGTAGTGCTGGGATACTGCTGCATTGTTAGACCTACTGTTTTATGGATGAGATATTAAACTGAGGTCCTATCTGCCTATTCAGGTGGATGTGAAAGGTCCCAAGCCTTTGCCCACAATCACTAAGATCATTTGTTGGTTGTTATCCAGGACAAAACCTTGGGCAAGTTTCTTACTCCACACACACACATGCGCGCGCCTAATAATAATCCCTCTAAAAAATAATAATAAATTGGTAATTTCAACCCACGACTGTTTGTGGGACACTGCTGTGCGCAATTGGCTGTCGCGTTTTGCCCACAAATATACAGTCAATTCACTTTATAGTCTATATATGAATGTCAACAAGACCGAGGCCCTATTGAGTGTCAGCGCCTTCTTGTATCAGGCGCTGGCTGCGTCAGCCTCCATGGTTGCACACTCAACCTCACCAAGCCAGTCAGGAACCTAGGTGTTTTGTTTGACCTTCAACTGTCTTTCCTCCCTCACATTTAAGCAATGACTCACTCTGTCTTTCCCCACCTCTGCAACATTTCCCGACTCCGCCATTACCTCACCCCTAAAGCCGCTGAAACCCTTATCCACGCCTTGATTACATCCCGTTCAATTGTACAAATGCCTTGCTGGTCGGCCTTCCCAATTCCTCCCTCCACAGGCTGCAGATAATCCAGAGAAATCTGCGGCTCGTGTCCTCTACTGTTCCAAACTTCGTGATCCCATCTCCCCCATCCTTGCCCAACTCCAGTGGCTCCCCATCATCCAAAGGATCCAATTCAAGATCTTGGTCCTCACATTTAAAGCCTTCTATGACCTCGCCGCACCCTACATCTGTGACCTCCTATCCCCTTACCAACCTGCCACTCCCCTCCGCTCAGCAGGCTATGGCCTGCTCCATGTTCTCTGACCCACCCACCCCACCATTGGCAGGCGAGCCTTCAGCCACTCTGCCCCCAACCTCTGGAATTCCATCCCAAAATCTCTCCGCCTCGCCCCCCTCCCTGGCCTCCTTCAAGTCTTGCCTCAAGATTGTCCTCTTCGATGGACACATCAGCAACTCCTTCCCCCACCCCGCCCCGTCCTCTGCTCGGGTCTGATTCAATAACTGTCCAGCACCTTGGGACATCCTCCTGACATGAAAGGAGTTATACAAATGCAAATTTGTTGTTGTTGTTATTCTGTGAAGCGCTTTGAGACGTCGATCAGATGTGAAAAGCACCATATTAAATGCAAGGATTATTATTATGATTATTATTATTTACTTCATGGCTATTTGTGGGACAGTGCTTTTCCGCTAACTCCCTGCTGTGCTTGTTTGCAAATACATCAGTGCACTTTTCAGAAACCGCTTTGATCAAATGCAACATGATCAAATGCAATGTTTATTATTATTATTATTATTATACAGTATATGAAGAACCAAATAAATGTCATTCAATTTAATGGAACTGCGTTTCTGAGAAACTGAGTAGGCATTTTGCCAAAACTTTGACATTTAGCATCGTAGGTATACTTGAAATTCAAATATAAATAAAGGATCACGTTTCTATAATTCAGAGCTATCCAGTGCATTACAGTAGTTGAGAAAGAGCAGCAAAAGGAATAAAATGAGAAAAAAAAGTAGTGTTTGAGTGTCTTTGGAGAATGTAAAATGGGGTGGGGTGGGTAGTGGGGGAGGGGGAGAAAACCCCCCAAATGTTGATGTCACTTTGGCCCTGCTCTCTTGAAATCCCTCCTTAAATCACTCCACCTCACCTCCTCCCTGGCTGCTTTCACAATCCATCAAAAAGCCTATTTCTTTATGAAATAAAAACACAAGTCACTAGGCACACGGACCAGATCAAGCAGCATCTATGGAGAGAGGAAAGTGAGTAAACATTTCAGGCCAGTTCTGATGAAAGGTCATTGAACTGAAATAATCTGTTTTTATTTCAGATTTCCAGCATCTGCAGTATTTTGCCTTTTGTCCATTGCTTTATGCCTTCGACCATCTCCTTTTCTCTCTCATTCCATCTCTGAAGCATTTTGGGGATGTTCTCTGTGTGTTTTTTTAAAAGGAAAACTGTATAATGTCAAGTTTTTGTTGAAGTAAATCTTGAAAATTAATAAATTTGAGTAACAGGCAGAATGATGACAGTGATAGTTTGATTTCAACCTGGTCAGGAAGTGGGCAGAATGTCAAACTTTATTCATTAACCTTCTGATAACTCAACCCTGGCTTAACTTGTCATTACTACTTAAATCATCACACTGTCAATATTCCAGCTGCATTGATATGTATTTATAAATCAATCAATCAATTCAAAACTTACGTTTATATGGCGCCTTTCACGTCAAGAAGACGTCCCAAGGCGCTGAAAATGTCCCTAACTTGCCTATTTAGATGTCTTGTCACTGAGCTGCTTTCCCTTGGAGTGACGAGTAATCAGGGGATCATTATATTTGTTACTTGGGAGGAATAATGTTTGTTTCAGGGTAAAGTAATCCCTCAAGAAAAAACACAATAATAAATTGGTCACTTCAATCCATGACTGTTTGTGGGACACTGCTGTGTACAATTGGCTGCTGTGTTTCCTCCACAAAATATACAGTCAATTCACTTTACAGTATATTCTGTGAAGCGCTTTGAGACGTCTAGAAGATGTGAAAAGCGCTATATATATTTCTTTGTGTAGAATTATTATTAGGTGTGTGGAGACATGATGATAATCATAGTGATAGAAAATAATGGAGTAACAGAGAGAGGAGGTCATCAAGACCATAAGATTCTGGGGCAAATAGGCCCTTTGGTCCATCCAATCTCATTGTTCCATTGCTCCAGAACACCCTCCTTACTGACATCCTTCCTCCCCAACATAAACCTGACTGTCCAGCATCTTAGGACATTGTCCCGATGTGAACGGCGCTATTCAAAAGTAATTCTTTTTTAATTGTATCATTACATCGAGCTGTTTTCTAGTGTCCCTGCTTACCCTCTCCATAAAGAAAAGCCTCCTGGTATCTGTCCTGAAATTGCCCTTCACACTCAAAACCTATGCCCCTTGTTCTACTGTCTCCTTGGATTCTGAACAACAACAACAAAATTACACTTGTATATCGCCTTTCACATCAGGAGGATGTCTCAAGTCACTGCTTCAGACCCGAGCTGAGGACGTGGGGAAGAGAGGAAAGGGGGGAATTAGGAGTTGCTGATGGGGCCATCAAAGAGGAGAGTCTTGAGGCGAGACTTGAAGGAGGCCAGGGAGGGGGTGAGGCAGAGAGACTGCGGGATGGAGTTCCACAGGTTGGGGGCAGAGTGGCTGAAGGCTCGCCGCCAATGGTGGGGTGGGTGGGTCGGAGGAAGTGGAGCAGGCCGGAGCCTGCTGAGCGGAGGGGGCGGGCAGGTTGGTAAGGGGATAGGAAGTTATGGATGTAGGGTGGGGCGAGGTTGTGGAGGGCTTTAAATGTGAAACCCATTGATTAAAGTTTCTAATTTATGACAGTTTCTTTTTTAACAATCCGAGGGATAATCAAATATTGCAACAACTCAAGTATTCTGATGAGCAAAGTGCATTCCTATTGTGTCTATTCAGTTTGTCACCAACCAATACATGTAGAGCAGCAGCCAAAAGCAACATCTTCATGACACTATTGTTTCAACTGAATGAATTTAGGATTCAGTTATCACATGCTATATTCATCGATCATTAAGTTGCCTAAAAAGAGGTACTGTAACCTAAAGGATTCAATGGTATACTATGCTTTAGACATACACAAAGCTTATGCGGAAGAAATTTAGCTATGAACATGCTTCTGTGTTAAATGCTGCAAATAGCGGAATGAATCTTTGCAGTTGCAAGGTCAAAATGCAATCTGGGTTTACTTTGTCAGTCCCATGAAAAAATGTCGTACAACTCTTATGAGGCGCTCTCCGAATCGCCTCCTCTCAAGACCGAAGCAGCCCTGATGTCTAGTTGTCGATTGAGAGTTAAAGGAGAAGAGTGAGCCGAAATAATCACTGAGGAGAGCTCCAAACTGAACCATTTGGGGGCAGAGTAATAGAAAGAGGATTCATAGAAATTTCAAGAGGCAACTTTGGCAATGGACTGACTGCCGGCCATATAACGGAACACTTTGTTTATCCTCAATAAATATAACGTTCCACAACGTTGATAACGGCCGTACAAATGTTACAAGCGATTGTCTTGGGTTACAACAAAACAATTAAAATGTCACAATGCACGAGGCAGAAAGCTTTGAGAGCGACAGCAGAAGGTCAGGTAACATTGAACCATGATGTACTGTGTACTGCACCAGCTGAGAGTTGTGAAAGAAAGAAACGACTGAGCCACAGTCTTTCCTCAATCTTTTTCACAAACAGTTTCTCCTCCAGCCCCTGCACCATAACGCACTACACAAGTGCAATTTTGTTGTTGTTGTGCAGTTAGGGTAATGTCAGTTCTTTCACTGGTTCAGTTGAATGGATCGAAAGTTTCTGCTCAGGTGTGGAAAAGTGAATATTTTCGTATGGATACAGTAACAATTAATTTCTAAGAGAAGTGAATTTCGTGTTTGCAAGCCTTTTTTCAACATTTGGATTGTTCGGATTTTCAGGTGACCTCCAACCTGCAAAAGTGCAACCCAAGAGAGGCTAAACATGTCGACGCCATTTAAAAAGGAGTTAGAGAAATATCGAGATGTTGATGAAGATGAGCTTCTCACAAAATTATCAGAAGATGAGATAAGACAGCTGGAGGATGAGTTGGAGGAATTAGATCCAGATGTGAGTACAGACAAGCATTCGTGTATACACTCACACACACATACATAGACACACACACCCTCTCTCACACACTCTCTCACACACATATACTCTCACATATCTCTCACACACACACCCCTCTCGCACACAAGCCCCTCTTGTGCACAGGCCCTGTGCGCACACACACTCACACACTCGCTCGCACACCCATTCACTCACATACCAACTCATGTGCCCTCTCACGCACACACGCGCACATACCCTCTCACGCACACACACACACACTCTTTCTCAAACACCCTGTTTACTTCTGAAAGCACCATCAGAATTTACAAATAATGGACCATTAGGTTGACAAAACAATGTGACAAACCAATCGATCTAAGATAACTTTGTGCAACTGGTTGTTAAAGAAAGCAACATAGTGGAGTAAGCAACACAGACAGCTATGCGATGGAACAAATATGTCCACAAGTAATGCTGATTGGCCAAGTTTCAAATTAAAATATTTATAATTTCTCAATAATTTGTCATAATATCTTTGCCTGGACTTTTTTCTTTCTTTGGCAAAATCGCTGTAGTGCCATGCCAGATTTAGTATTGGCAATCACACTTCTGCAGTTGCCAATTTACCCAAAAAACAAGAATAGACTTCTTTTTATATATATCTTATTATGTTGTAAAATCTCAAACGCTCAATGTTTTTTTGAAGATAAAAGTATAACTGTCTTGCTCATGCCAAGGTCCCGCAAACAACAACAACGACGACAACAAAATTACATTTATGGAGCGCTTTTCACGTCAGGAGGACGACCCAAGGCGCTGAACAGTCAGGTGGTGACCCGAACAAGGGAGAGGGGCAGGGATGGGCGAGAGAGAGTTAGGAGGGGAGGGAGGGAGTTGGGAGGGCAACAGAAGGCACGGTTGAAGAGGAGGGTCTTGAGACTTGCCTTGAAGGAGGCGAGCGAGGAAGCAAAGCAAAGGAACTGTGGGATGGAGTTCCAGAGTGTGGGGACAGAGAACTGAATGATCAATTAGAGGACTGTTGGTGAGGACCCCAGGACAAATTCTTTATCTTAACAATGGTGTCCTGGTATCTTTAAAATCTACCTGAATAGCTAGATGGTTTAATATAATAATAATAATCCTTGCATTTGTTATAGCACCTCATCATGTCTCAGAGCGTTTCACAGAATATACTGTAAAGTGGATTGACTATTTATGTGGGTGGAAGTATGTGGAAAGAATACTTTCGTCCACAAATATACAGTCAATTCATTTACAGTATATTCCGTAAAGTGCTTTGAGACGTCTAGAAGATGTGAAAAGCGCTGTATCAAATGTAGGGATTATTATTATTAACTAACCGGTCAGTGTCCTATTAAACCACACTCAAAGGGCTGTTTTCTCTTGAAAATACCCCATAAACCGTGGTAATTGGCATGCTACACAAATGTAATTTTGTTGTTGTAGTGCGTTAAAATGATTGCTCCATGTGGAACGATTCAATTAAGTTTTAACCCTGCTACAATTATAACTCTTTCTAAAGTATCAGTTTGTTACAAGTACTACAATAACACAATGTGCATCTTGTCGAAGTTTGGCATTAAGCGCAGGAATTTTATGGTGGAAACTGGTGGAAATCTAGTTTTCTAGTTGCCAACTTTATACCCATGAGGGTATAAACTGATTAAACTCAGCAATTTGCTTAATTCTAATACAAATTTACTTGGGTGATTAAATTAAAAAAAATTTAAAACCCAAACTGTGCTGATAATCCCTTCGTAAATCAATACATTTACAGAATTGCAGAATTAGCAATCTAAACCCTCAATATCCTCAAGGAAATATGGCACAGTGCTTTATTTATACCACACACACAAACAGCTATAAACAATTCACTGTCGTTCGCTATCTAGGATACAGTTAAATAGAAATGAAAAGCTAACATATTCCTAATTTGTTTTACTATATTTGGGTTACATAAGACTGCAAGACTTGACTTGTACAAAAAAGGGAGTAAAATGTTGTATCTTAATTGATTGGCTCTAAATCAAATAGTTCTGTCCTTTTTCATTGTTTATCTATGGTAAATGTTTTGTATGAACTAGTGCAGAAACGCACTACAAATGAGAGCGCACGTGTGGAATGAATCTCAGCCAATGTCAGATTATTTTATTCATAGACAATGCATGAAGATTCAGAAATGTATATATTTTTAAAATGGTACAATAAAGCTTTACGTCATTCATGAGATCTGTGATCGAATCCAGGCAGATCAGGACGAAACCTTGGGCAAGTTTCCTTACTCCACACGCCTAATAATAATCCCTCAAAAAAAAACACAATAATAAAAATTGGTAATTTCAATCCACGATTGTTTGTGAGACACTGCTGTGCACAATTAGCTGCCGCATTTCGCCCACAAGTAAACAGTCAATTTACTTTACAGTATATTCTGTGAAGTGCTTTGAGACATCGATAAGATGTGAAAAGCGCTATATCAAATGCAAGGTTATTATTATTCATTTATATTATAGTATCAACAACAACTTGCATTTATATAGCACCTTTCACGTGGGGAGCGTCATGCAGCGCTTGACACAGCCAGTGGGCAAGGGTGGGAGTTGGTGACCGACCGTAAGCGTAATCAAAAAGGAGGGTCTTTAGGTGAGATGTGTAGATTGGGGAAAGGTGGAGGAATTGGGGGAGAGAATTCCAGAGTTTCGGGCCTTAGTGGCTGACGGCACGACTCCCAGTGGCAGAGTGGAGGGGATCTCGGACAAATGGGAGGCCAGAGCAGGTGATCCGCAGAAAGGTTGCAAAGTGCTTTACAATAAGTAGCTAATGGTACAATCAAAATTAGGAAAGATCATTAAGTGGTCCACCAAGACCCTCAGCAATTTTCAAGTGGTTTGCAAAAACAAAGTTTGAGAACCACTGATCTAGACAATTAGTATTTGTTGTGTATCAGCCTCAATATCCAAAGGATCATCTTCCACCATTTCCGTCACCTCCAGCGTAACCCCACCATAAAGCATATATTCCCCTCCCCACTACTTCAGCATTCCGAAGGGACCGTTGCCTCCATGACTCCCTGGTTCATTCCTCCATCAAAACCAGCTGCCATTCCCCTTCCCCCCGGCACCTTCCCATGCCAGCATAGGAGGTGCAATACCTGCCCTTTCACCTCTTCCCAGACCACTGTCCAAGGCCCCAAGCACAGTTTTTATGTGAGACAGCATTTTACATGTCCTACCACCAATGTAATACAGTATATTGCATCCGCTGCTCACGATGCGGTCTCCTCTACATTGGGGAGACCAAACGCAGATCGGGTCACCTCCATTCTGTCAGGAAATATAACCCTGACTTACCGGTTTCATGCCATTTTAACTCTCGTTCCCACTCGTAATCTGATCTCTCCATTCACGGTCTCCTACACTGTTCCAACGAACCGCAGCGCAAGCTCGAAGAACAACACCTTATCCATCTGCTAGGGATCTTATAGCTCTCTGGCGTTAATATTGATTTCAACAATTTCAGGCCATAACAGCTCACCTCCCTCCTCTTCTATGACCATCTGATCTGTCTGTTCTTTGGCAATTTCAGCCCCTCTTTGTTTGTTTTAACGTTATTAACACTTCTTCTCTGCAGTTTTGTTGCAACCCCCTCTTTTGTTTCACAACATTAACACCTCTTTAACCCATCATTTCCTGCCCTCCACCCCAATTTCCCCTTTGTCTTCCTTGCCCTGCCTCTCCCTCCCACCATATCTCAGTTCTGACGAAGGGTCATGGACCCAAAATGTTGACTTACTTTTCCTTTCTCAGTACATGCTGCCTGACCTGCTGAGTTTTCCCAGCAACTTTTGTTTTTGTTTTGGGTGGTCAGTGGAGTCAGTTGGCTCCACACCTGTCCGTGGGCCTGGCGACCCGGCGGGTAATGGCGGAGCTAAGGACCCGAGTGTGTGGAGCTGAGTGTGAAGGAGGGGTGCAACGAAAACGTTGCTGAGTTAGAGGGGGGGTGACGCTATTCAAAATTTGCAAGCCACTGGTGTAAAGTAACATCAGTGAAAGCTATTATCCGGATGCTAACGGCACTGAGTGGGGATCAAACTTAGGAAACTTACTCTAAATGACTTAGTTCCACACTGGGCATTGAATTTGCCAACTAAACCATTGGAACACTCTGTCTGTTTACGTATTGTAGCAACATATTTAAAGGCCATTTCGTTCCTTTACCAGAATGAGCTCCTACCTGCAGGACTCAGGCAGAAAGATCAGACAAAAAAGGAACCCACAGGTCCTCTGAATAGAGATCAGCTTCTCGATCACCTGGAAAAAGAAGCCAAAGAGCACAAGGACAGAGAAGACTTGGTTCCTTATACAGGAGAAAAAAGAGGTAGGTCTTTGTAGGAACAGTTTTTATTGAGGTCACAATGATCTTAATGCCCCCTCCGCTCAGCAGCTCTGGTCTGCTCCACATCTCCCAACCCACCTGCCCCACCATTGGTGGATGAGCCTCACTCTGCCTCCAACCTCTGGAACTCCATCCCGCAGTCCCTCTGCCTCACCCCTCCCTGGCCTCAAGGCCTCTTTGATGGACGCATCAGCAAATCCTAATACCCCTTCTTCCCCCACCCCCCCGCCCCCCCCAACCCACCCGGTCCCCACTATCTCACCCCAAAGCTGCTGAAACCTTCATTCACACCTTCTTTACATCTTGGCTCAACTATGCAAATGCCCTGCTTGTCGGCCTTCCCAATTCCTCATCCACAGGCTGCAGATAATCCAGAACTCTGCGGTCCATGTCCTCGACCGTTCCAAACTCTGTGACCCCTTCCCCCCGTCCTTGCCCGACTCCATTGGCTCTCCATCATCCAGAGGATCCAATTCAAAATTATGGTCCTCACAATTAAAGCCCTCCACAACCATGCCCTCACCCTACATCCGTGACCTCCTAACCCCTTAGCGACCTTCCCGCCCCCTCCGCTCAGCAGCTCTGGTCTGCTCCACATCTCCCGACCCACCTGCCCCACCATTGGTGGGTGAGCCTCACTCTGCCAGTCCCTCTGCCTCACCCCTCCCTGGCCTCAAGGCCTCTTTGATGGACGCATCAGCAAATCCTAATACCCCTTCTTCCCCCACCCCCCCAACCCACCCGGTCCCCAGCTCGGGTCTGAAACAGTGACTCTCCAGCACCTTGGTACGTCCTCCTGACATGAAAGGCTCTACACAAGTGTAATTTTGTTGTTGTTGTTTTCTTTATCCTCAATTGTCAGTGTATGCAGGACTGTAGAGTCCTTTAGCTCAGTGGTTAGAACACTTGCCTCTCAAATGAGAGTACAGGGTTCGATTCCCAGGCAGGGCAAAATGTTGGCCAAGTTTCCTTACTCCACACACTTGTGTTTACCAGGCAGTTAGAAGGAACCCCGTGATTAGGCGACTGGTGGATCGCTTTTCGTGGGTAATAATTCCTTCAAAAATGTTAAAGGAATGCACTATATAAATGCAATTTATTGTTTTTGTTGTTACTGCCTGAGGTGGGAAGGGTTGAACCCATATTGTGGGTTCAATAACAACAACAAATTACAATTATAGAAGCACCTTTCACGTCGGAAGGACGTCCCAAGGCGCTGAGGTGAGGGTGCTGAAAACTGTGTTGTCTAAGTTTTAGAAATTCTTTACAATGCGCGGTTTTACAGGCCTTCGGGTGCAGCTGAGACTAATTCTTAAAATACCCCAGTGAAAAGATTACTGTTTTTAGCAATCGGCACAGGAGAGGATTGCTCCCTCCTCTCCACACTCATCAAATTGGCTCACATATCATAGGCTTCATATTTTCACGTGCTTGGTAACTGATCGCTCTCTTGTTTGTTAAGACAAGTGAGTACAAGTGAGGTTCTTTTTTGGGCTTCATTGGTCTTTATTGGTTTAAGCGCTCTGAGACACCGGCCGGCGTGGAGAGTGCTATATAAATCAAAGTTGTTGTTGTTGTGTTTCGTATCCCGGGAGTTTTCTAATTACTGCTGATCATGATCTGTGCCTTGTTATAGAACAAACACTGCAATGGAGTCATGTGAAAGGCTTAATGTTGTATGACAGATTGTCCTGGAGGATATGATGGTTTTGTTTGTCACATATATCCTCCAAATACCAAGAGTAGTCAGCACGAAAACATTCATACAGGGGAAATTGAGCTGGAGAGATTATGACAGGAATTAGAAACTTCTCGAAAAGAGACTAGTCTCCTTCAGAGAAGTGTAGCTAAACCGTTGTTTGTGCAGTTGCTCTGAGTCAAAAAGATTATAAACCCTTACACATCTGTAATTAGTGAAACCGTTCGGAGTTCTTGCCAATTGAAGGGTTTATTGTGACTTGGAGCCAAGAATAGAAACTAGAAAGAAAATGGGAGCGGAGATAAGAGAGCTGGGTGATTGATGATTGTTCCCACAACATTCCTCATGAGACACAGCTCGAGGGTGGTGAAGTGGGGGGAAGACTGGAAGACACAGCTCGAGGCTGGTGGTGGGGGGAAGACTGGAAGGGGATGAACACAACTGTTTCACCATCCTGCTGCTAGGCACGTTACTGGCTAGCAAGTCAATTTATTAAGGACTTCAAGGACTTTAATAAGGATTTATTTAACTGGCAATCAAAAGCAGTGCATTCTACAAGTACTGTACCCTTTACAATACCATTTCAGTATTAAATCTTTCTACACCTATACCTATTGAACCAAAGAAATGTAAGGCATTTTTTGTGTCGTTATTTGCTATCCATCCTAATCTTATTTCACTTCTCTTTTCCTCTGTTTTTCGTTTATCTAATTTTTGTTTAAATTTCCCTCTCAATCAACTCTGCTGTTAACAGTCACCACTGGCAAATTATTCCCAAATCTGCCGTCAGCTGTCCTTCCAATGCTTGAGTAGATTTAATTGTAAATTACTAGAACATTTGAAGGAGGCGCTTTGATCCTTGCAGGCGCAACAAAGTTCATCGTGATTGCGGAACAGAACACGCCTAAGGACGCTCGCTCCACAATGAATTCCCACTTTGATATTCTGGGCAAATAAACAATTGAAGAATGCAGAAATCTAAACTTTTGGGCTGATTGGACTGACTGGGTTGATTTAAAGATGTTTTTTGATTGATTAACTAATTAATCAGACACACCCTAATGCCTCTGCGTCAGCGTGTATTAAAGGATTTATAATTTGTTGCAGTAACAGAGCAAACTAAAATTCTTCCACGATGAGAGTATCATCTGGAGCACCTTCTGTTGGAACAGTGCCTGCAAATGCCATACTTCTGATTGTTCTGCTCAGAATACACTTATTTTTGACTCGTATCCATGGTTTGATTCCTGGATTATCAGAAGAGGTATCGTCACTCGCACTGAATTTCTGGTATCTTGACTTGTATTGTCCTGGTAGATAAGTATTATTGTCTTCAAAACCATAAACGTTTGGTAGTTTCCCTCCCATTTTCTATGCACAAATATTCAGTGGCTCCTCAACTAGGTTCTCGATGAAACTTATCATTTGTTTCACGGCAAATTGGCTGCCGTGTTCATTCACCTCCAAAACTACTGCACATCGCAGAAAGCCCATGAAACATTGAAACAAATTGATAATGTAATAAGGCGCTATATTATTATTATAGCAATTTTTTTAATGATAGTAATCCCTGCATTTGACTTATGCTTTTCACATATTCTAGATGTCTCAATCAAAGCACTTCACAGAATATACTGTATTCTGAACCACTGACGTAGTGACATGCTATTGGCCAGTTCAAATGCTTGGATTCAGTACATGACTGCGATTTTACCGCAAAATACACTATATACTGCACATGCGCAAAAAAATGAGCAAAATTTTTTGTTGTTAAAATAAAACAAAATACTGTACATCGATAAAAAGGTATTAAAAATTATGTTAGTTAAATCTAAAATGTGTAAATAGAGACGTCGTAAATCGGTGGATACCTGTATTGCTTAATAATTCTCCTAGGGGAATCCAATTAGTTCTACCGCCTACCAATAAAAGGTTTCTTCGCAAATTTACTCTATAATTCTGCAGCGCAACAAATACAGAAGAACAAATTGTCTCGCAAGGTTAGAAGAGATTTAAATGAAAAAGGCCCTCATTGACTAATGAATCCAATCTCATTCCTTCAGAACATTCACAATTCCGCCCTTCCTATGATATGACTAATGCAAGTTTGCCATCACTCATACTTTTCATAGGTCATATTAAATGTTATGTTCCTAAATGGAATCGGGTAGTATCGGTTTTGTTGAATCGTACTGCTTTAATGTAACTTAGCGATATAATAATTGCATGTGTTAAAGTATTAACCTTTGAATTTTGTTTGATATTAAAAGATTTATAATCCATACCACTTGTATTTGGGTAAAGCCTCTTTCTGGCAAACTTTGTAACTCTGAGTCTCTCTAATGGAGGCAAACACAGAAACCAATCTTGCTTCTGCAAAAAGGGACAGATTCGGGCGAGAGCAATCCATTGAAAATTGAGTTACTTCATCATTAAATGTTGAATGAAGGTGTTATTTCTCACACTGCTGTGTGAGTGCGTTGATCCAGTTTACACATTTTACCATCCACTGCTCTGCCTCCTGTTCTCAAATTCCTGAGAAGATTGTGGTGTTAAATTTAGTCTCAGTATTTAGGCTGTTGCTTGATTGCATTTGGGTTCTTGTAGCTTGTTCATGGGAAAAAAAATGCTGCATCCAATAAGGTAGCTCACTGCCAAAACACTCGTGCACGCGTACATCACCTCACGGCTGGACTACGGAAACTCTCTCCTTGTCGGCCTCCCCAGCTCCTCCATTCACAGGCTGCAGGTCATCCAAAACTCTGCAGCCCGTGTACTATCCCGCACCCGCCTCCGTGACCACATAACCCCCACCCTCGCCCGTCTCCACTGGCTCCCCATCCTCCAGAGGATCGAGTTCAAGATCCTTGTCCTCGTTTTCAAGGCCTTACACGGCCTTACCCCGCCCTATCTATCCGATTTACTCTCCCCTATAAGCCCACCCGGACCCTCTGTTCAGCAGGTCTTGGCCTGCTCCAAGCCCCCCGCCCAAACCGCCCCACCATCAGAGGCCGGGCCTTCAGTTTCTCCGCTCCCACCCTATGGAATTCCATCCCCCAATCCCTCTGCTTTGTTTCCTCCCTTTCCTCTTTCAAGGCCGGTTTGAAGACTTTTCTTTTCGACCGTGCCTTTTGTTTCCCCCCTAATTTTTCGACCTCCCCCACATTTTTTACCCCCTCCCGAACACTCCCCTCCCAGCTCGGGTCACACGCCTCCTGTGCAGCGCCTTGGGACGTCCTCCTGACGTGAAAGGCGCTCTACAAGTCTAATTTGTTGTTGTTGTTGTTGTTGTTGTCGTTGTAGCTGAATTTTTTTTGAATTTTTCTCCCCACCTTTCCTAAAGGTATCAATTCAAATTAGTGTATGGTTTTAAGATTAGGGGTCAGCCTTTTTGCACTGAGTTGAGGAAAAACTTCTTCACTCAGAGAGTAGTAAATTTATGGAATTTTCTACCCCAAAAGGCTGTAAATGCTCAGTCCTTGAACATATTCAAGACTGAGATTGATGGATTTCTTATGGATAAGGGGATTAAAGGATATGGGGATAAGGCATGTAGGTGGAGTTAGATTAGAAGATCAGTCATGATCTTATTGAATGGCAGGGTAGGCTCGAGGGGCCAAATGGCCTGCTCCTAATTCTTATGTTCTTATGTTTAGTTCTCTGGCAGCCCATGCTGCTCCTCTCACATGCCTCCCCAGTTGGCAGTGAGTGTTAGGGAGGCTATTTCATCATAAACTGAAACCCAGTCCCATTCTCCATAGATGCTGCCTGACCTGTAATTTATGTTACAGGTCTTTATATTGTGTCAATTTGGGTTTGAAAATATGTTTAGGAACTCTAGCCACTAATTTTAAAACCCCAAGGAACTACTGTTAAATACACGCCTAATAATAATTCCACCAAAACAAACCCACAATATATTGGTTATTCAATCCACGACTGTTTGTGGGGCACTACTATGCGCGCAATTGGCTGCCGCGTTTTGCCCACAAATATACAGTCAGTGCACTTTACAGTATGTTCTGAGATCCCTAGAAGACGTGAAAAGAGCTATATCAAAATGCAAGGATTATTATATTTATTATGATAGATCCAGCTTCATGTTATCTCTGCTCAGCTCCACTGCTGTTCTCGTATGTAATTAATCGCAAAATGCAATGACGATTTTGTTGGCAAACCTTGTGAACACATTATCTTGCGGAGGTTGGTATCACATGTTTCTGGTGATAGTTTTAGTGGCTATTTAGAATGCCGTTTGGAGACTTTCTTTCTTTATATAGAGCTGGCGGGGATCCAGGTCAGAGCTTTGAAGGAAGTGCAGCCATATTAGTGGTTACAATATATTCCCCTGGTACCGTTACCAGCAGCAAAAGCTGCACAGCTCCTTAGAATGTACACTTGTTGTGCGTGTTATACAATAGGGTCCGGCGATATATCGATATATCGCTAAAACCCGACATAATTTTCATATCGATACGCCGATATAGACATTTCAAAAATATCGATGTATCGAAAAATCAATATATCGAGGTATAAAATCGGGATGCGAGCACACTGAACTACAAGACCCAGAATGCTCATCTCTATACACAATGCACAGACCGAGGTGCAAAGCCGCCATATTGTATTCATAGTCCTCGAATACAATATACAGGTATGCAAGGGGTGAGGGGGGGGGGGGGGGGAGAGACGGCTGGGGGGGGTGCGGTGAGGGGGAGGGAGACGGCTGGCGGGAGAGAGACGGCTGGGGGGAGGGGGAGAGAGACGGCTGTGGGGGGAGAGAGGGAGAGAGACAGCTGTGGGGGGAGAGAGGGAGAGAGACGGCTGGAAGGATGGGGAGAGAGACGGCTAGGGGGAGGGGGAGAGAGACGGCTGGGGGGAGGGGGAGAGAGACGGATGGGGGGAGGGGGAGAGAGACGGCTTGGGGGGGAGAGAGAAGGCTGGGGGGGAGAGAGACGGCTGGAGGGGGAGGAGAGGGGGAGAGAGACGGCTGGGGGGAGGGGGAGAGAGACGGCTGGGGGGATGGGGAGAGAGACAGCTGGCGGGAGAAAGACGGCTGGGGGGGAGAGAGACGGCTGGAGGGGGGTGAGAGAGAGATGGCGGGGGTGGGGAGGGAGAAAGAGACGGCTAGGGGGGGGGGGGGGGAGAGAGACGACGGGGGTGGGGGGTGCGAGAGAGGGATGGCGGGGGGGGTGGAGAAACGGGGTGGATGTGATAATATACAGATAGATAGAGATGGGGGGGATGCGAGAGAGGAGAGAGGGAGAGAGACACAGAGACACACAGACAGAAAAACACAGAGATGGAGAGAGTGAGAGACATAGAGAGAGAAAGATATTTACCTCCTGAGAAGATAGGCCCCGAATGCGCGCGCACCCGGAATGCGCGCGCATTTTTGCCGCGCGTGCATGCGCAGTATGAAAAACCCGAAAATATCGATATTTCGGTATATCTCGATATGAGCCCATCGATATATTTAATCAGAAAATTTCCATATCGACGGACCCTATTATACAAATATACTTGTCGCAAAACATGGATATATAAATGCTATACATCACCTCACGGCTGGACTACGGAAATTCTCTCCTAGTCGGCCTCCCCAGTTCCTCCATTCATAGGCTGCAGGCCATCCAAAACTCTGCAGCCCGTGTACCCGCCTCCGCGACCACATAACCCCCACCCTCGCCCGTCTCCACTGGCTCCCCATCCTCCAGAGGATCGAGTTCAAGATCCTCGTCCTCACCTACAAGGCCTTTCACGGCCTTGCCCCATCCTTCTTAACTGATCTACTCTCCCCCTACACGCCCACCCGGACCCTCCGTTCAACAGGACTTGGCCTGCTCCAAGCCCCCCGCCCGAACCGCCCCACCATCGGAGGCCGGGCCTTCAGTTTCTCCGCTCCCACCTTATGGAATGCCATCCCTCAATCCCTCCGTTTCATCTCTTCCCTTTCCTCTTTCAAGGCCGGTTTGAAGACTTTCCTCTTCGATCGTGCCTTTTGTTCCACCCCGAACTCTTTTACCTCCCCTTCGTGTTTCACCCCTTCCCAAACACTCCCCTCCCAGCTCGGGTCACACGCCTCCTGTTCAGCGCCTTGGGACGTCCTCCCGACGTGAAAGGCGCTCTATAAATGTAAATTGTTGTTGTTGTTGTATAAATGCAAGTTGTTGTTGTTGTTGAACAAAATCTCCCAGTGTTTAGAAAGCAAATCCTGGAAATTTAGACACCAGTGTCCCACTAAAATAGTGATGATGATTTTCATAAATGGAATAAATTACTGAACCAACTGTGGGGTAGCTAATGACTAAAACGCATTCTGTGCTTCTCTTGTTGCAGGAAAGCCTTGGGTTGCTAAAGAGCAGCCAGTGCAGACGGTACTTGAAAATGTTACTCTGGAGCCAGAGCTGGAGGAGGCCCTGGCTAACGCCACTGATGCTGAACTTTGTGACATTGCAGGTGAGAAACATTGGTATTATTGCAAGTTTGTGGAGTCCAGCCATCATCCATAGCCACATAAAACCTTTCCTCAACCCACAAATATACAGTCAATTCACTTTACAGTATATTCTGTGAAGTGTTTTGAGACGTCTAGAAGACGTGAAAAGCACTATATCAAATGCAAGGATTATTATTAGTATTATTATTATTATACTAGTATAAGTTTGTTTGTGATTAATAGTTTGGTACATTTTGATCCACTGCTAGAATTTTATTGAAGGCATTCGCTGTTCATGTATTTTTTTCTGGGCCATTTAAGAGTGAAATCAGGAAATATTTTTTCACCCAAAAGGGTAGTAGAAATCTGGAATTCTCTCCCACCAAAAGATTGTGGGTGCTGGATCCATCCACACCTTCAAGAGTGAGATAGATAATTTTTTGGTAGGTCAGGGTATTAAGGGGAGAAAGTGAGAAATTGGAATTGAAAGGATTAGTAGAGGTACAGATCAGCCATGATCTAATTAAATGAAGGAACAGGCTCAAAGGGCTGAATGGCCTACTCCTGTTCCTATGTTCCTACTGAACGTTCCCACCAAGCCACACGTTACCTCTGACTAACAGTTTGCTCCCAGCCCAGTAATGCATTGTTAACCTGGCTGCTTGGAGTTGGTTGAGACTGACATAGTAAGCCTCTGGCTTCTCTCTAAGGAGAAGCTCCCAAAGCTGGCATCAGGAACTAGAATTAGACTATAATCAATGATTTTAATAGATATGAGTGTTATATTCCCCTCACTAAAACACATCTATACAAAATAATAATCCCTCCAAAAAAAACACAGTAATAAAATTGGTCATTTTAATTCACGACTGTTTGTGGGAAAAGGGTCTCCATCTGATCTCTTGGCCCAATTCAAATGCCACCCTTGACATTGCATGTCAGCAGGCTGTTTGACTGTGGGAGGCACCATAGACAACGTTGGTCCTGGCGTTGCCTTATCTGCATCCATACAGACAGTTCCAACAGGCTGGGTAATCATTGGAGTGAGAATTCAGGCTAATTATCCTTTCTCTATCCCTGGAGATGACGCCAATTGACTCACTCCTATTTCTGAGCACAATGAGATCAGCTAACAGCATAGACCAGGCATTGAAACTGGGATGACCTCTGCTAAATTGGCCTGTGTGGCTCACTGCTTACACGATAAATCCACCAAGGAAAAGGTGAGCAGAAAAACACAATCGAGTGTCTTGAACTTTTCATTTCGAACCATCAGATGACAAACGAGGGACTTAAATAAACTATAATTGGAGATGAATATCAACCAGAACTGTTCTTCCATTGTTTATTGTTCAGCCTTCACTCTGTTCATTGGTAAATCCATGTCTTCATTCATTTCATTAAGAGGCCTGCGTGTTCTGTAAGATCCTCATCGTACGATGAAACTCTTCAAACTCTGGTGTGTTCTCAATCAGGTTTTTGCAAGGCTGTGTGCCAGGCTTAGCTGGAGCTTAACCAAATGTTTCTTGGCTGTCATGGTTAAGTGCTGCTGCCCTCTTTGTTTACCGCTGTTTGATCAAGCATTTTTTCATTTCATATCTGTATTGTATTGTAAAACATCCTTGACCACGGTAGCTTTAAGCCTTACAATGAGAGTGGTGACTTACGATGACACTAAAACATTTTTTCATAGGCAGTACTGTACCTTGTTTCAGTTTAGAAATGTAGCTCGTGAATTATTTCTTGTTTTGTGATATTTAAATACATTGTATTCCCACTCCTCCCGCTAGTTAATCTCTGTACCAGGAAATATTTGTCAGTTTATTCCTAAAGGTTCAGAAACAATGTTAATTTTTCTTGTAAATATTGCTGAAAACCATGAATTGTGGCAGAGATTGCCAGTTAATGTACCACACTGCCATTCCCCCAGTGGCTTCAAATTCCTTCATGGCTTCAATCTTTCCATATCTTGGCCTCCTTCAAGACTCACCTCAAGACTCTCCTCTTCAATGGACCCATCGGCAACTCCTAATCCTTCCTTCCCTTCCCCCGTCCCGCTCTGGTCTGAAACAGTGTCTGTCCAGCGCCTTGGGGCATCTTCCTGACGTGAAAGGCATATACAAGTGTCATTTTATTGTTGTTGTTATCTGGGAGCTGAACAGTGGGATTGGAATGAATTATCTGAAGCAAAACACCAACACACAATTGATAAGATATTGGATTGTTGTGGAATTAACTCACACAATATACAAGTTAAGTTACAAATGTACAAACTAGTTTATTAATACTTACAGCTGCAAGGGGAAGCACCCACACAGGTCAACAACCCGGGGTGGCACTTCCCAAAGTGCAGATGGAATACAACAGTTTATATACTTTATTTCCACACCGCGTAACAATCGTACGATTATTATAAACTAATCATAATGAATCATTGAATCACAGAACGTCTGCAACACATTTAACACCAAGTACATTAGCCATAGTATGGGAAAAAGGGCAATGTCTGTTGTCAGCAAAAAGCAGAATCAGACAACCACGATGTAATCTTAAACAAAGACAAAATGTGCTGGGAAAACTCAGCAGGTCAACCAGCAGCTATAATATTTAATTGTTTGATTTTTCACAATGTAATTTGAACAGACACAATTTAATCTTGAAACTGAGGAGAAGGTCGGGTTGTAGTTGAATACGTGCTGGAACAATTGAACATTAAATGCAACAATAAGACATGCAAACAGGGATGTCTATCTAATCTAAGTGAGTGCACGTATTTTTCTCCATTGTACTGGTATGCCAGGGTGATGTGACCTTGGTGAACTGGTGGTATATTCTATGTCACCTTCCACAGGATCACTAGATATCAGTCAGAAGCAACAGCCATAGCTGTGGTTTTTCTTTGCTTTCTCCCCATCGAGGAGAAATAATTTCCACCCCTAACCCAATTCTAGGAATGCTGAGGAAAATGGTTAAAAATATCTTTATTTAGCGAGCGGAACCGGGTTCAATTCTTGGGCAGGGTGATATGCTGAGTAAGTCCCCTCACTCCACACGCCTCTGTGTTTCTGCTGAGATCCTGATCTAACCTAGGGAACCCTTACCTTCATATGGCAAAGCATTTGTGATTCACTTGGGATCCAATCATATTACAGTGCAATTGTTTTTAAGTAATCTAAACTATTATCAATTATCAGTAAGATTGTACAAGCGACCAAGTGATAACCAGAATATTGAGTTCCTCTGTAAGTAGTTTCATTGTAAATATTTTTCCAATATCTTTGAAATAACCACTGAGTCCGGTAGCTCAGTGGTTAAAGCACTCGCCTTACAAGCGTGAGACCTGTGTTCGAATCCAGGCAGGTCAGGGCAAAACCTTGAACAAGTTTCCTTACTCCACACACCTAATAATAATCCCTCCAAAAAAAACACAATAATAAAATTGATCATTTCAATCCACGACTGTTTGTGGGACACCGTTGTGCGCAATTGGCTGCTGCATTTCGCCCACAAATATACAGTCAATTCACTTTACAGTATATTCTGTGAAGCGCTTTGAGACGTCTGGAAGACATGAAAAGCGCTATATCAAATGCAAGGATTATTATTCTTATATATTATTACCTCATGGAAATATTTGTGGATCTGCACAATTCATTTTCTTTTTATACTTTCACCTCTTGCGCTGTGCAGTATGCTTGCGCCTTTAATCCAAATCAGAAGCTGTTTGAAATACCGAGGATAAATATAGTGTAGGCATTCAGATATTATAAAACATTTCATTCATTGATTTAAACATATTAGCACATTTTATTGAATGTTTATACTTTCTGTCATGAGGTGGAATAGTTTTTCTTTGCAAAGATCAAATATGGGCAAGTTTTAAGAGGGATAGATTTGGGAAGGTGGGGGTGTGTTTTTGAAAAATATACCTTGCTGATCGACTGTAATGTTCTTTTCTTGTCTTGCATAACCCTCTTATTATTCCTCTAATTATTATTATCATGGAGTCCCGGGTTAGAGCACTTGCCTTACAATCGTGAAACCCGTGTGTTTGAATCCAGACAGGTTAGGGGCGAAACCTTGGGCAAGTTTCCTTACTCCATACACCTAATAATGATCCCTCCAAAAAACAATACAATAACAAAAAAAATTGGTCATTTCAATCCACGACTGACTGTGAGACACTGCTATGCGCAATTGGCTACCGCGTATCTCCCACAAATATATACAGTATAATCTGTGAAGCGCTTTCAGATGTTGATAAATTGTGAAAAGCACTGTATCAAATGCTAGGATTATTATTATTAGAATTGTGCTCTGAGGAGAGAAGCAAAACTTTTTGCTCATTGTAAATGCAACTGACAACAGCTCCTCCTATAGCAGATGCCATCTCATGTCAAGCTCAGGCCAATGAGGTATGCAAAGAATGTTGTCGAGCCGACAAAAGTTTCCATTGTGTGCCTCTGAACCATTTGCATTCTGCTAATACAATGAGATATTTTGCAGTCACTTCCGCAGAAACACCAACAGCAGTTAGATCAAGGTCTTGTCTGTTATTGACAATTTTGTGCAGTATTTTTTGTGTAGATATCATGAACAGTTCGATCGTTACCACTTGTGTGCATTCTGCAAAATGTATGTTATCTCATAATGTTTCAATGTACATTTCAATATCCAAACTGTTTATGAATAACTAGGAGAGAAATTAATGTAACAATGGCAATTTTTTTATTGTAAAAATTAAAACACTTGACACGCCAAGGCAATGACAAAAACGACCTAAAACAAAGGACGCAGTGGCGAAGCTTTGAGTTTTTATTATGGCTGTGGCTCCCAACAATTAACCAGCTGTACTCGTTAAACACTTGAAAGTCTATTAGATAGACCACAGTGTTTGTGCACTTCTGACTGAACTGATGTCAACAAGGTATCTGCATTGCTGTACTTGGACATGCCACCTGTCTCCAAAACATGAAGAGAGCAGGGACAGGGCAAAGGACAACATGAAGTAGTCAGATAACATGATGATTTAGCCTGCAATGAGGAAGCAGGAGCCAAATTTTAACCTGATCTGTATGTGTAATCTGTAGCATCACTTGAATCAATGCCACAAATTAGGAGGCGTGGCTGTGATTTCTATCAAGATGTTTCTATCTTTGCTACACTTATCGGCAAAGAAAAATGGTTTAAACATTTGCACAAATAAATCTTCCTCACCAGGCTTTTATTCAACTTTGTTTTTACAAGCTTAATGTTTAACGAGTAACTATGAACTATACACAGTGGAGTCAGAACACTGCACATGTTAGCTGGTGATTCATTCAGCATTTTAGTGATGACAAGCAAACTTAATAGCTATTTGGCTCCTGTAGCTCAGTGGTTAGAGCACTCGCCTTACAAGTGTGAGACCTGTGTTCGAATCCAGGCAGATCAGGGAGAAACCTTGGGCAAGTTTCCTTACTCCACACACCTAATAATAATCCGTCCAAAAAAAAACACAATAATAAAATTGGTCATTTCAATCCACGACTGTTTGTGGAACACTGCTGTGTGCAATTGGTTGCCACATTTCGCTCATAAATATACGGTCAATTCACTTTACAGTATATTCTGTGAAGCGCTTTGAGACATCAATAAGATGTGAAAAGCACTATATCAAATGCAAGGATTATTATTATTATAGCAACTAAGAAGGCTAATGTTAGGTTGCCATTCGTTACAAAAGGGATAGAATATAAAAGTAGGGAAGTCTTGCTGCAACTGTATAGGGCCCTGGTGAGACCGCACCAAGAATATTGTGCGCAGTTTTGTTCTCCTTGTTTAAGAAAGGATGTATTTACCTTGGAGTGGGTACAACATAGATTCACTAGGGAATGAGAGGGATGAGCTGAGGATAGGTTGAGCAATCTAGGCCTATATTCTCTAGAATATAGAAGAATCAGAGGTGATTTTATAGAAATTTATAAGATTATTAAGGGGCACGACAGAGTAGACAGTGGGAGACTATTTCCCCTGGTTGGAGAAACTATAACCAGGGGTCACAGTCTTAAAATTAGGGGTCAGCCCTTTCACACTGAGTTGAGGAAAAACTTCTTCACTCAGAGGGTAATGAATTTATGGAATTCTCTACCCCAAAGAGCTGTAGATGCTCAGTCCTTGAATATATTCAAGACTGAGATTGATAGATTTCTTGTGGATAAAGGGATTAGGGGATATGGGAATAAGGCGGGTAGGTGGAGTTAGATTAGTAGATCAGCCATTATTTTATTGAATGGCGGGGCAGGCTCGAGGGGCCGAATGGCCTACTCCTGCTCCTAATTCTTATGTTTTTCTTATTATTATATAGTCACATAACAGAAGTGAAGATGCATGAAAAGGCAATCAATCTAATGAATGTTGCTTTGCCATCATTGGGTATGTCAGTGTTATTCCAGTGCCCTCGCTTCCTTCTGCATCAAGAGTTTGTGGGTCAATTGCTTTCTGGTGCACTGTGTAATTCACGTTATTTCCTTCAACTTTGCAGCCATCCTTGGTATGCACACGCTGATGAGCAACCAGCAGTATTATGAAGCGCTTGCAAGCAGTACCATTGTCAACAAGGAAGGCCTGAACAGTGAGTAGAACAGAAGCAATGCAAAGCACCTGTTGTAAAGAGTCAACCACATCTGATCCACAAAGTACATACAGGCATCCTGTAAAAGGCCTTGAGATGTGTTACATCATGTGTTACATCATGTTGAGCAAGTTTTCTTACACGCCTAATGATAATCCCTCCAAAACAAAAAAGAACAAAAAAAATTGGTCATTTCAATCCACAACAGTGGGACACTGCTGTGCGCAATTGGCTTCCGCGTTTCGCCCACAAATATACAGTCAATTCACTTTATAGTATATTCAGTGAAGCGCTTTGAGACGTCTAGAAGACGTGAAAAGTGCTGTATGAAAATGCAAGGATTATTCTTATTATTAAATCGGAAATCGCTGGGAACACTCAGCAGGTCAGGCAGCATCTATGGAGAAAGGAAAGTGAATCAACGTTTCGGGTCCATGATCTTTCTTCAGAAGGCTTCTGTTTGGACAAAGGGCCTTGTTCAACCAAAATAATCTTGTGAAATTGTGATTTATCAGCACATGACCATTTTGAAACTGCTGTCGTCACTCAGTCTCCCTCCCTCCCTCCCTCCCTCCCTCCCTCCCTCCCTCGGGGACGCTGCCCTGCTTGAGGAGAGCTATGTAAATGGAACTTGTGGTTGTTGCCTCCTACAGGTGTCATCCAACCCACACAGTACAAGCCGGTGCCCGATGAACTGCCAAACTCGACAGATGTGGAAGAGACTTTAAAGCAAGTGATGGAAAACGACCCTGAGCTCGAGGAGGTTAACCTTAATAATATAAAGGTAACCAAATAGTGGCAAGGCAGTTGTGGATTTTGCATCAGGACGAAACCTTGGTCAAGTTTCTTTACTCCACATGCCTAATAATAATCTCTCAAAAATGTTTTTTTAAATGGACATTTCAATCCACGATTGTTTGTGGGACACTGCTGTGTACAATTGGCTGCTGCGTTTCGCCCACAAATTTACAATCAATTCACTTTGCAGTGTATTCTGTGAAGCGCTTTGAGACGTTGATAAAGTGTGAAAAAGTGCTATATCAAATGCAAGGATTATTATATCTTAACTCAAATGCTTGTTGAGTACCCTCAACAGTAACAGTGTGAATTAGTGGTGTCAATTTTCTACAACCGAGATCGTATGAGTGAAACTTTGTTTTAGTGCGAATTCGTTTTGAATCATGGACGGTTTTATGTTGCAAGCCTAAGCCTTCCTGATCCATGATCCCATGATACTATTTGAAAAGAAAAGACAATTTCTCCTGGTGTCCTGGCCGTCAATAAATAAAATTGTTCCGTCATTCCATGGCTGTGTGTAGGACATTTTTGCATCCAAATTGTCTATATGTTCATCTACAAAATATACCATCACTATATTTTACAATCAATCACATGATAGGTAAGAATAATACTAATGATCCTTGCATTTGATATAGCGCTTTTCATATCTTATCGACGTCTCAAAGCGCTTCACAGAATATACTGTAAAGTGAATTGACTGTATATTTGTAGTATCTTATGATACTATTATCCCAGTTCCTTTAACTAATCCGTGGAAACAGCTGAGTCAAGCATGTATCACAGCAGTGTTTTAAAAACAAAACTGTTCTCTAGAAGTGCGAAGGTCAATTCCATTCTCGTTCCTAAAGAAACGAAAGGAAGAAATAAGCATTCTATCGCCGCCTTAATTCTGGTATTCCTGAACTGTTTTAACAGCTAAAAAATAGTCCATAAGCCCCCTTTCACACACAGAATAATGTTGATACTTTGCTATTACCTAAAGTAAGATTTTATTCTAATTTCAGTTTCACTTGAGAATTGATTGTGTTAGTAAGAACCAGATTCCTCCCTGTATATTTTTGTCTTTCAAAATGTTCGGTGAATTTCAGAACAGGGAATGTTTTGATTACGTAAATTGCTAGGCAGCCTTTAATGTTAAAAGCTACTGCTAAAAATACAATATACACACTTAGGGGCCTTTAAACTACAGTAACTGTTTCTTGCAATTGTGATTGATGTCTTCCACCTAGTTTACAGTAAGGAACCACTTTTATGAGTCTTTAACGACTGAGATTGGAATCTAGATTTACAATTCAGAGACTGCCCTGGATTATTTGATGATCGTGTTTGACAGTGTAATTCCTGTGTGCCAGATCCTCCCATTTGCTGTACAGAGCAGTACAGAGCAGTGAGCTAGCAACCAGAAAGCATGTTCACTGCAGCTTCCAAACGTAGTGTTTCTATTGTTGTCAGGGCACTTCCATCCATCCCCACCTCACCCAGTGAAATGCCTCTTTGAGTTGGGACGTCTTCCCGACGTGAAAGGCGCTCTACAAATGCAATTTTTGTCGGTGGTGTTGTTTTCTGTAGGGCTTCAGGTCAGTGCGTCGTACTCATTTTGTTGCATTACTGACAGTGAAGTTCCCTTAAAAGAAATCTCAATTCACTTTACAGTATATTCTGTGAAGGTTTTGAGATGGCTCGAAGACATGATAAGGCTTTCTCAAATGCAAGTATTGTTATTTATAAGTTTTAGCCACAGGGGAAAGAAAGTTTTAAATAAGTTTGAAGACAGGAATTGTTTCATGTCAAGAGTTTAGAAGCACCCGTGTGTGTACTCTTTTCATCATTGACTGATTGATGCCTTACTACACGGTTGGCTTAGAGAAGAATTAGGACATTGTTGGGAAGAAAAAAATCTTTTATATTTTAATTTTAAACAAAACATGAACAATTGTGTTTACTCTCAGAACATTCCGGTATCGACTTTAAAAGCATACGCTGAGGCCTTGAAAGATAACTGCTACGTGACGAAGTTCAGTCTTGTCGCAACACGAAGTAATGATCCTGTGGCTGTCGTAAGTGTTTTGTCTACACGCGCGTACAAACATGCACACACATACCACACACATACAACACACACACACACACATGCACATCATTTTTTGCCCAGTTTTAACAAAACAAAAATGATTCCCTATTTGCATGTTTAATCATGGAGTCCTTCAACTTAGTAGTTTTGAATGCTAATCTCGCAAGCGAGAAGATCTGGGTTTGATTCACCAGCAGAGTGAGACTTCGGGCAAGTTTCTTTATTCCGTACGCCTCTGTTAATGTAGTGCCTTCCAGGGTTCATGCGAAATTGTGTCTCTTCTTTTGAAGTCTTTTGCGGAAATGTTGAAGGTTAACAAAACATTGAAGAGTTTGAACATGGAGTCGAACTTCATTACTGGTAATGGCATCATGGCACTAGTGGAAGCTCTCCAGTACAATGCCTCATTGATGGAACTTAAAATTGACAATCAAGTAAGTAAGATGAGCATCTATTAATGGCGATGTATTCATTTTAATAAATGTCATTATCATGTACTGTATACTAATCCCTCCAAAAAAACACTATAATAAATTGGTCATTTCAATCTGCGACTGTTTGTGGGACACTGCTGTGCGCAATTGGCTGCCGTGTTTCGCCCACAAATAAGCAGTCAATTCACTTTGTAGTACATACATTCTGTGAAGCGCTTGGAGACGCCTAGAAGATGTGAAAAAGCGCTATACAAAACGCAAAGATTAGTATTATTAATTATTATTATATTATATCATCACCCTGTATGATATGAACAGCAGGTTACAGTTTTATGCTCCAAAAATAATATACTTAAAAAAGTACTTTGATTCCTTCAAGATATATGGAATTTAATGATGTGTGTTTGATGTGTCATTCTTTATCAGCCTAATGTTAAACCGAAGTGGATGTTAAAGATCCCACAGCACTATTTGAAAAGGAAGAGAGTTTTTCTCTCCTGCTGTTCTGGACAACAATTCCCCCCCTCGAATAAAATTGTTCACTCACCCTGTTTAGGGGGCAGCTGCTGTGTGCAACTGCCATGTTTCGCCCACAAAATACACAGTCAATCCAGTTTACAGTATATCCTGTGAAGCGCTTTGAGATGTCTCAATGATGTGATAACGCACTATATCAGATGCAAGGATTATTATGAATATTATTTATTCCAATTATAACAACTGATTTAACCGTATAATATCCCAACTCCCTGAAACATCTTATGTGTTGGAGAAAGGAAATCCAAGGGGAGATCCAATGTATGTTTATGGAGCAGGACTCTCAAAGCTATAACATGGCTGTTATCATTTAGAATCTCTACTAATCCTGTAGAACTCCAACAAAGCCATGCTATGTGGGCTGTCCAGTTCTCTTACTTTCCACAGGGGACACACACTGACTTGACCGCAACGTCAGAGAAAACATGGATTATATACTGATTTGTGGAGCTCCTGTAGCTCAGTGGTCAGAGCACAACAACAACAACAACAACAAATTACACTTATAAAGCGCCTTTCACGTCGGGAGGACGTCCCAAGGCGCTGCACAGGAGGCGTGTGACCCGAGCTGGGAGGGGAGTGTTCAGGAAGGGGTGAAACAAGTAGGGGAGGTTGAAAAATTCGGGGGGGAACAAAAGGCACGGTCGAAGAGGAGAGTCTTCAAACCGGCCTTGAAAGAGGAAAGGGAAGAAACAAGGCGGAGGGATTGGGGGATGGAATTCCATAGAGTCGGAGCAGAAAAACTGAAAGCCCGGCCTCCGATGGTGGGGTGGTTCGGGCGGGAGGCTTGGAGCAGGCCAAGTCCTGCTAAACGGAGGGTCCGGGTGGGCTTGTAGGGGGAGAGTAAATTGGTTAAATAGGGCGGGCCAAGGCCATGTAAGGCTTTGAAGGTGAGGACGAGGATCTTGAACTCGATCCTCTGGAGGATGGGGAGCCAGTGGAGACGGACGAGGGTGGGGGTTATATGGTCGCGGAGGCGGGTGCGGGATAATACACGGGCTGCAGAGTTTTGGATGACCTGCAGCCTGTGAATGGAGGAACTGAGGAGGCCGACGAGGAGAGAGTTTCCGTAGTCCAGCCGTGAGGTGATGTATGCGTGCACGAGTGTTTCGGCAGCGCGGGGGGTAAGATAATTGTGGAGCCTGGCAATGTTGCGCAGGTGAAAGTAAGTGGTGCCGGTCAAGGCACGGATGTGGGGGAGGAAGGAGAGTTTTTGGTCGAACGTGATGCCGAGGTTCCTGACTGGCTTTGTGAGGTGGAGAGTGCAGCCTTGGATATTGAGGCTGGCAGCGCCCGATGTGCGGAGCCGCTGGCTTGAGCCGATCAGGAGGGCCTCGGTCTTGCTCACGTTCAATTGGAGGAAGTTGTCCCTCGTCCAGGACTCAATGTCGGACAGACATGCTGTCAGAACATCGATGGTCTGGGGGTTGAGGGATGAGGCAGAAAGGTACAGCTGGCTGTCGTCCGCATACATGTGGAAATTTACCCCATGTTTGCGGATGACATCGCCCAGAGGGAGCGTATAAATGGTGAAGAGGGGGCCGAGGACAGAGCCCTGGGGGACGCCGTGAGAAACTGTGACACTCACCTTACAAGCGTGAGACCTGTGTTCGAATCCAGGCAGATCAGGGAGAAATTTTGGGCAAGTTTCTTTACTCCACACGCCTGATAATAATAATCCGTCCAATAATAAAAATTGGTCATTTCAGTCCACAACTGTTTGTGGGCTGTGTGCAATTGGCTGCCACATTTTGCCCACAAATAAACAGTCAATTCATTTTACAGTATTTTAGAGTATAAGAGTAGGGAAGTCTTGCTGCAACTGTATAGGGCTTTGGTGAGACCGCACCTAGAGTATTGTGTGCAGTTTTGGTCTCCTTATTTAAAAAAGGACATACTTGCCTTAGAGGGGGTGCAGCGTAGATTCACTAGGTTAGGTCCTGGGATGAGGAGACTGACCTATGAGGATAGGTTGAATAAACTAGGGCTGTACTCTCTAGAGTACAGAAGAATTAGGGAGGATCTTATTGAAACATATAAGATTCTTAAAGGGCTAGATAAAGTAGACAGTGAGAGACTGTCTCCCCCGGTAGGAGAGTCTATAACCAGGGGTCACAGTCTTAAAATTAAGGGTCAGCCTTTTAGAACAGAGTTGAGGAAACATTTCTTCACTCAGATGGTAGTGAATTTATGGAATTCACTACCCCCAGAAGGCTGTAGATGCTCAGTCCTTGAACATTTTCAAGGCTAAGACTGATAGATTTTTGAAAAATAGAGGGATTAGGGGATATGGGGATAGGAAAGGTAATCAGAGTTAGGTGAGAAGATCAGCCATGATCTTATTGAATGGCGGAGCAGGCTCGAAGGGCCAAATGGCCTACTCCTGCTCCTAATTCTTATGTTCTTATTTATCACGGCTGTTTGTGGGACACTGCTGTGCGCAATTGGCTGCCACGTTTCGTCCATAAATATACAGTCAATTCACTGTAAAGCACATTGAGACGTGTAGAAGACGTGAAAACTGCTTTATCAAATGCAAGGATTATTATTATTATCAATTCATCATCTTATTGACAAACAATAGATGGACACTAGTCGCTTAATCACAATCATGCTCTTAAAGGTGGATAACCATCTTGAACCAGCAGCAATTAGTAATATGGAAAACAGTGACTTTTCACTAAATGAATACATTAATTTGTGACAGTGGGAAACTTGCTATTGATCATATGTGCCTAGTTGTGGAAAGAGGTAATAAGGTCTCCATTTAGCTGGATATATGGTCCCTAAATTGATTGGAACCAAAATATTTCAAGATAACGAGCCTGAAAACGGCATTGATTTTCAGCCAAATCATTGATATTCACAGTGTGGGATGAGGAATCCAATAACCATTTTAAAATTACTATAGGTACTTCAACCCTATTTGTGAAGGTGAACAGGCTAAGCAATCTTTTTGGTTGGCCATCAAAATAAATGTTTCTTGATTGAATATTTTTTGATTTATGGTGTATATCTTTGCTTTCATATTTTGATGATTATTTTGTTGGCCAACCAAAAAGGTTACAAAATTACTCCTCATCAGGTATTCTAAATTTAGTTTACAATAATCCTTTCATTTGATATGGCACTTTTCATGTCTTTGACGACGTCTCAAAGCACTTCACAGAATATAGTGTGAAGTAAATTGACTGTATATTTGTGGGCAAAACGCAGCAGCCAATTGCGCACAGCGCAGTCCCACAAACAGTCATGGATTGAAATGACCAATTTATTATTGTTATTTTGAGGGATTATTATCAGCCTTGTGGATTAAGGAAATTAAGGCTGAGACTGATAGATTTTTGAAAAATAGAGAGATTAGGGGATATGGGGATAGGGCAGGTAATCAGAGTTAGGTGAGAAGATCAGCCATGATCTTGTTGAATGGCGGAGCAGGCTCGAAGGGTCGAATGGCCTACTCCTGCTCCTAATTCTTATGTTCTTATGTTCTTATATTCTGTGAAGCGCTTTGAGACAGCGATAAGATGTGAAAAGCGCTATATCAAATGCAAGGATTATTATTATATTATCCCTAGAAACCTTTGTTCCATTCCTAACCTTATTTGGAGTTATTTAAATCTAGATGAGCTGCTTTTGTTGGGTGATTTGCTGATCTCTGCTGTTTGAACATAACACAACACCTCTTCAGTTTAGCTATCACTGCACTGAACAAAGCCCAAGACCTTTGAGCATTTTAAGCATTGCTAGTCTTGCCCTCTAATCTTGATTACGGCTTAAAAGTATTGTGTTTCTTAGTTCTACTGATGATACCATATTGAATAGGCTGCTGACATCTGCATTGTGTAGATATCTCAGCATGTTCAAGGCCTCAATCATGTAGCCCATAACGTTTTCTCTGATGAAAACAAGTTGAACTATGTTGTAAGTCTCTCTTTAAGACGTGGCCTTAAAACACAAATCATCCTTGTGTTTACTTTCTCTCTGCGTCTCCCCAAAACTTTGGTGACTAACCTACAACAAATAGATGATCCGAGTGTGAGTGGCAAGAGTGTTTGTCTCCCACAGAAAAGACCGATGGACAAATCTCATCTAACATTTCTATTTAGGCTAGAATCGAAAATGAATGCAGCCTGTACTAAAGACACGTCCTTAGTACACATGCTTAGTCCTCTTTATATATTGCTAAAAGTACTATTTGTAAACTTAGGCTAGTGTGTGAGCTGCAAAAAAAAATTGTCCTCTTGTAACCTCTTCTCCTTGTGTTTTTAACAGTGTCAGCAGCTGGGCAACAAAGTGGAAATGGAGATTGCTAATATGTTAGAACAAAATACAACACTTCGTAAGTTTGGCTATCACTTCACTCAGCAGGGCCCAAGGCTTCGAGCATCCAATGCAATGATGAATAATAATGATCTTGGTAAGCAGGCTGTGGGTGGAACAGGCACATTGGTGTTTGTGACCATTGATTTTGCAAACGTTAATATTGTAAATGTTTTAGTTGTAATGGTTACACTTTCAATTTAATATTTCAATAGTTTTAATGAATGATATTTACATCAATGAGGTGCAATTTCAAGTAGCTTTTACGATAACATTTGATAGTTTTGAAAATTAAAAATTGGATTTAGATCCGGATGGCATGCTTTCTTAACAATAGTGAATGTTCTGATAAAATGGTAATAAATAAGCAATAGAGTGATTATTTTTTTTAATTGTTAACGTGCACCTCAAAAACATTCATCAAAGACTGTATGAAGGAACTAGATTCCTTCAGTGACAGAGGCCAGAAGCAACTTGATGCTGTAATGGGAAGCTGGTCTGTTTAATATTCTGTTAGAAATGAGATCAAATGGGCTAAAGGACGTTCTTTATCGAAACCTCTCTGATGAGGACCCAGCACCAGCGACAAGATATCAAATCAACATTTCTCTTTCCAATATTAATCAACCTGCTGCGCGCTTCCAACAATTATGTTTTCTATTTGATTTCCAGCATTTAGGATTTTGATTTAGATTGTTCAGAAGCTGAGCCTGACCTAAAGCTCTACAAATCGAGAACGTGACAAGCCCCTTGAATATGAAACATGACATATTTAGAAAGAACTTGCATTTTGATAATGTCGTATCATGTTGAAACATCCCAAAAGCGCTCTTGGTAATTACTGTTGTGTTTGCACAGCAACCAATTTGCAAACAATCTTAACAACAACAACTTGTACTTGTACAGCGCTCTCCATGCAGGGTAGCGTCTCAGAGTGCTTAACAGTGCCGGAGCCTGATTCCGAGCGGGATGGGGGGGAGGCAAGCACGGATGAAGAGGAAAGTTTTGAGGCTGGACTTGAAAAATGGGAGAGAGGGGGCAATGAGGAGGGATTGAGGGAGAGTGTTCCAGAGTTAACGGAACTGTCTTCAATATGCCCTTCCTCTCACCTGTGTTTTGTTTGGAAATCAAAACCCAAATCATGGGGGCAGGTTAAAAAAAATTGGAACAAACTCAGTTTTAAGCATCTAGCAGAAAAGTAATACAGTATCACTTTTGTTGAGGAATGATGCCATGCAGGCAAAGTTCAAACCAATCTTAATCCCTGATCCAAATTTAGTGCCAGAAATATTTTGTTTAATCTGTTTTGTAAGTATTTATCTGCACAGGTAACTGCACAGATCCCATGCATTCTGAGCATGTACGTGATTAAATTCCTTGGTTTGTAGTAAACTTACAACAAGAACTTGTATCGAGATAGCGCCCTCCATAGCAAAGAGAGCATCTCAGAGCGCTCAGTGGCAGTGGAGCTTGAGGCCTGGGACAAATGGGAAGTGACTAACAGACATGGTCGCAAAGGAGGTCTTCAGATGCAATCTGAAGCAACTGTAATGCAATTTATATATGGTCTCATTGATTGAATTTTTGTTACAGCTCGCATTAACAGAGCAGATGGGTCCTGGCCTAACTTCTCAGCTTTGGAATTGCAACAGATATAAGTACAGTATATAGTATTTTTGGTCCTCGCCTCAACTAAATTTTACAGTGCTTTACACTGCCTCTGCTACATTCAGACTTTTTTTTTCTCTCTCCAGCCCTCTCCTTCTCATGCAGTTCCCTTTCGCTCTCTCTGTCCTCTACTGCTTTTTCTTGGTTCCTTTGCTGACACAATTCATTTTGTTTGATTCTGGATATACAGGTAGACCCCGCTTAACGTCGCCTCGGTTAACCTATTTTTGTTATTACGTTGCTGATACATTGGGAACATGTATTCATTTAATATTGCGACGTTCGCTATTACGTCGTTCGCCAGCGGGTGGAAAGGGGCCCGACGGCACTAGGACCTGGGAGTCAGCCAGGCTGGCAACGAGAGAGAGATCCAGGCCAGCAGCGAGTGAGACTGGCAGTGAGTGAGTGAGCCGGGCAGGCAGTCAGGGATTGAGTAGAATGTGTTTTTTTAGAAATGTTTGACTAAAAATGTCCTAAAGAATCTAACTCCAGTTTTTACGTTCATTCTTATGGGAAAAATGTATTTGCTTAATGTCGTTTCGCTTAGAGTCACACTTCGCAAGAACCAAACTACAACGTTAAGCGGGGTCCACCTGTATATAAGTTTTTTGAACAGTGATTTCATTACTTTGTGCGTCTCTCCACTTGACGCTCTGCATTGTCTCGTCTGTTTCACTGAGCAATCTTTCCTCCCTGACTCACTGGTGTTTTTTTGTGTCAGCTTTTTAATGATCTGTAAAGGATCCACATTGAAGGAATTTCACACGTTCAAGTGCACCAAAAAGCAGGCAAGAGAATGTAAGGTGTTGCAATGAACCGCATGTCAAATCACAACACCTTTTCCTGCTCACGTACAGGCTGGTTTGTAGAGATGCTTCTAAATGTCAAATCTAGGCTGTTTCCTACACGAGTATCTCTTTCTATTTCATTCCTTACGTTTTTTTTTCCACTTCATTTGTGCGTTCATTGATATTTATTTATCCTTACTTAGTGCCTTTCGAGGCAGGAGGATGTCTTAAAAGTGCTTCACAATGCATGCTGTAATGTGAACTGACTGTATTTTTGTAAGCAAAACGTATCACAGTTTGACAAACTAAGTGGAGGATAAGCTGGTTATTTTGTGAACAAAGCTTTATAACCATCTCAAGTTACAATCACTTAGAATATAAGGTGCGTCACACAGGAAGTCAATTTGAAATATTTTTCCCATTTTATGGAGGAGGGCGATAACGAACAAACAACGTTGCAGAGAAAAGATTTTGTCAGAACATGGCTCATGTGAGGCATAAATACTAGCACAGACCAGTTGGGCCGAATGGCCTGTTTCTGTGCTGTATAACTCTAATGTAGTGCACTCTAACATTAAATACAGCCCCAGATTACATGCATCAGATTATTTGCTGTTGTCATTAAAATCCATGACCGAATGTAAGTCCACTTGTGTTTTACCTCTTGGCTGCTCCCAATTCCTGCAGAGGGGGATTTGGGATTCGAGTGTATACAAGAATCAACAGCACAAACTGGATGGGCCTAATGGTCTGTTAAAATGTCATTTCATTTCTGTAATGTCCTGTTCTCCTGGACAGATCCTTCCTTTTGTATTTGTACTATCATTTGATAACGTTTGACTAGATTTCAGTTTGTAATTTTAATTCAGAAAGTAGAAACAAACAGAAAGAGGGCCATTCAGCTCATCGAGCCTGTTCCTCCAATTTATCAGATCTTGGCAGATCTTTCGTTCCTAATGTCTTTGGCCATACTCTTTAATACATCTCCTGTGTGAAGAAGGGGTTGCTGACCTTATTTCTAATTTATCTGGGTTGTGATTTTAAAGCCATGCTCCTTGTATCTGAGCACTCTACCTAAGAGGAGAATCATCCATTGCTAACCCGTCAATACCATCGATTATTTTATAGTTCTTCGATCTAATCATGTTTAATCTAAGGAGCAGTGCTCCTTAATCTCTGCTCTAAGGAGCATAACCCCAGCTGCCAATCTCCCACTCTCAACATGGCTAAACTCATTTTAGCTTTCAGCTCAGGTGTTGATCCAGTCCATCACTGGACGGACACCCTCCAAGGCTGGTATATCCAGACTGTGTTTACAAGAGAAGGTTAGGTTAAAATATTCATTGCCACGTGTGATTTTTCTTCCCTAACACCAAATCAAAGTGTTTTGGAAACTATATTTTATACGTTTTTATGGTTGAAATTTTTCAATTTTTAACTCAAAGGTTAGTAAAAAAAACATGTTAGGAAAAAAAACAGACAATATAGTTTAAATAGTGGAAACATTTACCCAGGACACAAGTTGAGGAGAAATGGCATTTTCGCATTAATTGGCAGAATTATAGTCTGCCAATAGTTGGCAGAATTATCGTCTGGAGTCTGCCACACATTTCAAAATTAGGTTTATTTACCAGTTGTCGAGAGAAGCATTAATACCAAAATGATTCTGATAATAGGATATAACAACAACTTGGATTTATATAGCGCCCTCTATGCAGGACGGCGTCTCAGAGCGCTTCACAATAGCGGATCCCGGGACCGAGCCAGGGGCAGGGGTAGAAAGGTGACCAAATGCGCAGTTGAAGAGAAAGGTCTTTAGCTGGGACCTGAAACCGAGAAAAGAGGGGGCAAGACGAAGGGAGTGAGGAAGGAAATTCCAGAGCCTCGGGGTATAGTGGCTAAAGGCACGGCCGCCAAGGGTGGAGCGGAGGATTCGGGGGACATGGAGGAGGCCAGGCCCAGAGGAGCGAAGGCAACGGGAGCTGGTTTGAGGAGAGAGGAGTTCAGAGAGGAAGGGGGTTGCAGAGGAGTGGAGGGATTTGAAAACAAGGGTAAGGATCTTGAAGTCGATCCTCTTGGGGATAGGGAGCCAGTGAAGTCTGGCAAGGACTAGGGTAATGGGGGAGCGAAGCTTAATACAATGCCTTCAGTGGCCAATGTATACATATATATGTTTTTAACATGTAAACTGATGTAAAAACAATATTTTTTTCCAGTGAGGAAGATGCGACTCGAGGCTCTCAACGGCCCCATCTTCCCCAGGTGCCGGACGACTGTCTAATTTGTGACGACTTCATGCCTTTACAGAGCACACCTTACACTGATGGTTTATACTTTTAAGGAGAATATCTACTGTTGGGATTTCCGATCCCAGTATACCCATCAGTTTCCAACACTGCGGTTAAAAGTGCCTTCCAAATTCTCTGTTGTTGGCTCCATTTTTTGTTGCATTTTTTGTGATGGGACAAGGTAACTGGTGGAGGTTTAGTGTGAAGTACAGTGGCAGTTTGTGCAACAGTAATCTGTACAGTTTGATGTGCACTTTGTCTTGTAGAAAATAGCACTTCATGTAGCATAAATCTGTGTTTAAATCCGATTAGGGCCATGCACCACTGGAAAATGTGAAGTCTGAATGAACATCAGCTGTCAATTTACCATGGAGTCCCTGTAGCTCAGTGGTTAGAGCACTCGCCTTGCAAGTGTGAGACTTGTGTTCGAATCCAGGCAGGTCAGGGCCAAACCTTGGGCATGTTTCTTACTCCACACGCCTAATAATAATTCCGCAAAAACCCACGATAATAAAAATTGATCATATCAATCCATGACTATTTTGGGACACTGCTGTGTGCAATTGGCTGCCGCGTTTTGCCCACAAATATACAGTCAATTCACTTTACAGTATACTGTATTTTGTGAAGTGCTTTGAGACATCGCTAAGATGTGAAAAGTGCTATATCAAATGAAAGGATTATTATTATTATTCAGTTGATGCATATATTTCAGTGTAGAATTGCGGTGAAACTGTAGTATGTTGTGCATGATCAAACCTACTGTAGAAACATAGGCGAGATTGCTTTATTTATACACCTTGATACCAGGGAATTTCCTCATTGTGTAAGCTACTGCAATGTACTGTAAGAGCAGTTTGTTAGCTGACTTTGTGAGAACAGATTGAAGTCACGCACTGCCTGAAAATTGTGTACATCACCTACTGTAAGCCGTCTTTTGAACATTTGCACATAGCTAACACGTAAGCTCATGTGTGTTGCTTATATAAAAAAAAAGGAATCCAGCATATTCAAACCTCTTGCTGTTTAAATGAGAATGTTTTAATGTGGGTGGATTTAAAAACTATGAGAAATGTAAGCAAATGCTAGCCTCCGTTTTTTGAGTGTGAGTAAAAGTCAGTGTGATGGAGTGTGGCCACCGTTTACAGTCTGTTACTGTTTTCTCTTGTGTGTGAGAAAGTACAGAGCAAAAGCTATAATTGAAATTATTTATTTTTGGGCAGTATTTGTATTTTATGCTCTGAAACCAAAGAAAGCAGGTATTTTAAGAATCCACACAATATTTTTCAAGACAATTTTTTTTTAAATCCATCATTCAGAGTCTGCTCTGTGTTTAAAAGTAAACCTGTCAGAATTTTGAATAAATCATCAAAGGTAAATGAGTTGGAACAGTTTTTAAGACCGTGTTCATTTTCAATCACTTTTTTTTGTTCCATGAAATTTGATATTTTATTCCTAAAGCCACGCCACTTTTGTTGAAGTGACAAACCACCCTGAACAAGTTTCCTTACTCCTCACGCCTAATAATAATCCGTCCAAAAAAACACAATAATAAAATTAGTCATTTCAATCCACGACTGTTTGTGGGACACTGCTGTGTGCAATCGGCTGCTGCGTTTCGCCCACAAATATACAGTCAATTCACTTGACAGTATATTCTGTGAAGCGCTTTGAGACGTCTAGATGTGAAAAAGCGCTATAACAAATGCAAGGATTATTATTATTATAACTCTTGGAACCCGTCATGAAGTCAATGACCAACTCAAGTGCTTGAATTGGTTTGGACAGGTGGGAAATCCATTGACAGACAGAGCAGGCTCTGGGTGAAGTTTAATAATCACCAATTTACCAGATTGGTTTTGAATCTACTCTTGTGGTTTCCAATGGTAGACTGTGTTAATCGTTGCACTTTAGGACAAGCAAAATGGTTACAATTTGGGGCATTTTGTAGCTTCACATGCTTTGACAAAGTCAATAAAAAAAACCTCCTATTATAACTACCAAAGAGGAAGAGTGTTTTCATTTTAAAAACGTCTTTTAAATTGTGCAGAATTTTATCCCAACGGAATTGCTTTCATTTCTGTAACCTCTCCTTCTCCACAAAGTACTGTATTGAGATAGTAACATCTCCTTTTATAACCTGTACACGACAAATACTAATTACGCTGCCACCACCACTACCTTTTCCGTAGAGGGAGACATTATATTGTGATGCTGCCGCTTTGGTTGTTCTGCATTTAACGCACTTAACATCTACAGTATTTGGATTGGTTAAGTGTAAAGCGAGTATACACAATAAACCTGAAACAGGAAGACAGGCCTGTAGTTTAATCCCGCAATGCAGTATATTTGTAGAAAGACAGGGGCAATATCCACCTTGCTTCAAGGAACTCCTGTAGCTCAGTGGTTAGAGTACTCGCCTTACAAGCGTGAGACCTGTATTTCGAATCCTGGCAGGTCAGGGTGAAACTTGGGTAAGTTTCCTTACTCCACATGCCTAATGATAATCTGTCCCCCAAAAAACAAGAATTCAAATTGGTCATTTTCAATCCACAACTCTTTGTGGGACACTGCTGTCGGCAATTGGCTGCCGCATTTCGCCCACAAATATTCAGTCAATTCACTTTACAGTATATTCTGTGAGATGTCGATGTGAAAAGTGCTATCCAAATGCAAGGATTATTATTATTATAAGACAGAAGAGCCTTGGACTGATTGTGACTCACTGTGGATATGAAAACGTGTATGTGGTTGATGTACTGTATTTATATGTGGTTTTGTGAATGCGCTACCACAATTTGTACCAGAAAGGACAAGTAGTTTAATTGAAATATAGTTTAATTGAAATATATTGAATTAAAACCAATTCATTTTTTTTTCACACACACCATTGTAAAGTATAGTACAGTGAAGACATCTTGGCTAAGAAAATGTGACTTCATTTCAAACACCCCTGCATTATTTTCACTTATTTGATTACCGTATATCTCCGCGTATAAGGCGCACCCCCCGTTTTTCACCTTTTCTTGGTGAAAAAAAACGGAAGCATTTTCAATGATATTGCCGGCAGAAGGGAGGAGAGACAGGAGAGACAGGTAGGTAGGGAGAGAGAGAGGCAGGCAGCCAGGCAGCCAGGGAGGGAGAGAGGAAGGCAGGGAGGGAGGGAGAGAGGCAGGCCGGCAGCCTGGGAGAGAGAGAGGGAGAGAGGGAGAGAGGGAGGTCGGCAGCCCGGGAGAGAGAGAGGGAGAGAGGCAGGTAGGCTCGCAGGCAGACTGGGTTCGGCAGAAGGTAAGCACAGCACTGAAGTCCGCTGCTGCTGCCGCTGCCCGGGCGGCCGAGGCCGAAGCCCCGTCACCCGCTCCTCCCAACCCCCGCCGGACACTGACCAAACCCCGGCTGACAGCGCGCTGGCCGCCCCTCCTGTTTACTGTATTTCCGAGGCTCAAAATTGCTTGTACCTGCGTATAGGGCGCACCCCCTACTTTCGAGATCTTCCGACCTGAAAAAAAGTGCACCTTATACGCGGAGATATACGGTACATTAAAAAAATACTGCTAAACGTAGAATAAATGTTCAAGTCAGCAAAGTTAAATGGGTTCCACAGGAATTCTTATCCGTTTTTCCGTACAGTCACATTCCTCCTTTACTGCGTGCGATTCAGATGCGCTTTTCCCTTTTTCTTGGCATATAACACAGCAGGCAGCAAGACCCTTCTCTCGACAGCGAAGACAGGATAAAACAAGTTGACAGCAGTAAGAGGTACTGCAAAGTTTGTATTGATCCCACTGGGTTCCACAATAACTGCACTCTGGACAGAAGGAACACAGAATTAGATTAGGACAAATCCATCTGCCACATAATGAAAAACTAGCACTATATTCATTGTCTCTCTCTTCCCAATAGTTGTGTTGAAGATGGTGGCACAATCTGCAGCGCCTTGGGACGTCCTCTCGACATGAAAGGTGCTTTACAAAGGTCATTTTGTTGTTGTTGCACTTGTAACCTATGTACACTAATGACTTATTTTCAACCAGGCTGCTGATCACTACAGGCCATGCATCTCAGTGGGAACACTTCCCACCTAAAATAAACTATATTGCATACACACATACACATATATATTTATTTATGAGCGGTTCATGTTGAACAGCTCGGTCCCCTTTTCGGAACCAAGCCTAGATGATACGTTCTTAAAATACAGTACTTGCTGAAGAGCTACTTACCTGAAATTATGTCATTATTTGCGGGAATAGCGTAGCGATCATCAAATACAAAAAGCTTCCCCTTGTAGAAACCACTTGGAAATTGTTCAATGTATTTGTGAATTCCACCCTTGAGCTGGTAGACCTCCTTACAAACGCCCTAGTATGCAAATAGAACAACTTTGCAGAACCTACTTAGTATTAACTTCTCTAATGCTGGTGTTGTGAACGTTAACTACACAAACATCACTAATAATGCCAAAAATATATTGAAATTTTATCTCCGGAAAAAAACACTCAACACTGGAGAATGTAACAAAGAAATTGCCTCCAGTCATAATCACTAATGCCATTTGTGAGTACTTATAACAATATAATCCTTGCATTCGATATCGCACCTTATCACGTCTTTGAGCTGCCTCAAAGTCCTTCACAGAATATACTTTAAATCAATTGACTGCATATTTTGTATACTTGTACTTGCACATTAATAATAACAAGAGTCCATGCATTCGGTATATGCCTTTCACATCAGGAGGCTGTCCATATGTACTTAACAGTATATACTGTAAAATGCAGTGACGGTGTTGTTGAAATTACTTTGTCTTGACTGATACGCAATGTTGAGAAAGCATTGTATTGTTGCATTTTTCTAATGAGATGTTGAACCGAGGTCTCAACTGCCTATTTACGAGGACATTAAAGATCCCCTGTTTCCCTGTGTCCTGGCCAACAATCTTCCTAATAAAATTAGTCATTCACTTTATGGCTGTTTGTGGGTCATTGCTGTATGCAAACTGACTTCCACATTCACTACAAAATATAGTCTGTATAATAATCCTAGCATTTGATGTAGTGCTTTTCACATCTTCTAGACATCTCAAAGCGCTTCACGGAATATACTGTAAAGTGAATTGACTGTATATTTGTGGGAGAAATGTGGCAGTCAATTGCACACAGCAGTTTCCCAGAAACAGCCATGAATTGAAGTAATCAATTTATTAATTTGTTTGAGGGATTATTATCAGGCGTGTGGAGTAAGGAAACTTGCCCAAGGTTTTGCCCTGACCAGAATTGAATCCACATCTCTCGTCTGTAAGGTGAGTGCTCTAACTACTGAGCTACTGGATTCCATCGTACGTGCACTGTACTCTTTACAGTGAATCTTGTCAAGCACTTTGAACGACCTCCTGATGGGAAAGGCATCATGACAATAATTGTAGCAATGCCATAATTAAATTAAATAAACTTCTACTAGTGAATTGTTTCAGTCCAGTAATAAAAATATAATCTCACCGTTGACCTCAAATACGCTGACCCTCTTTCACAGCGGATTCCACCAGTACAATACATAAGGATCTGTTTACCCTTGAAAAATTCCAGATTTCTGTCCACATAGTCTGGAAAGTAGCTGAATTTCCGGATATTTGGTGCAAGGCTGTGTTGAAAATTTCCCTATGGAATGCAAATAGTCAGATATTATTCCTGGGGGGGGGGGGGGGGGGGGGGGGGAGAAATCCCAATAAAAACAAGAATCCGAGCATCAATCTGCAATTGGCTGCCGCGTTTCACCCACATATATACAGTCAATTCACTTTACAGTACATTCTGTGAAGCGCTTTCAGACATTGATAAGATGTGAAAAGCGCTATATCAAATTATTATTATTATTAAGGTGGTGGTCTACTTTGGTATTCCACAGAATATTCAAGTCGTTCTGATATGGAGAAAACAGAATTGGATCTTATATTTTGTTCAATTGTCCTGAAACAGCCCTAAGACCATTGATTATGGCCCTGAAACAAAGTGACAATTGTCAGTTTATTCATTCCCAACTCTACTGCACTGTAATTTAATGCAACGTTTGTGTTGAATCAATGCTACATATAGTGTAGTATTATCTGAACAGGGGCATCAGTTTGATTTTAAAGTATTTTCCCCCAAATAACTCCCAGAATTATTCTTTTTTTTTGACAATCTATGATTGAAGCATCTGGCCTCGTTGATATCGTCTTCAACTGCTCCCACCTCTAACCATCCAATAAAACATAAAACATACAAGGAGAATGGGAAACAGCACCACAAAAGCAAACAAAACAAATAAAACTCACTATTTTGCTCTCGTAGAAGTTCCTGCAGTCCAAAAGAATGGTTTCTTTGAAAATCTCCGGATCTTTTGACAATGTTTCCACTTTGTTGTGGAATTCTTCCGGAGTCAAATGAATTCCTATAATTCCAGACAACAGTATTTAAAGTATCCCTCCCTCCCTCCCGCCCGTCCTTCCCTCCCGCCTGCCCGCCCGTCCTTCCCTCCTTCCCGCCCTCCCTCCCTCCCTTCCACCCAGACAGATTTTTTATTGCAATGATAAATTTAAATTTCTGAATTTGGTTTTCTGTTTTAATAACTGTGTCAGTTACCTGCATCTTTATAAGAAACTTTCTCAGGATCCACACCCATGGGAACAATCTCTTTGAAAACTCCAACTCGCAGGTCTGCAAAACAGTTGACTCCACCAGCACTCCTCTTAGAAAAAGACACGCGCACACACACAAAAAAAATCAGATTATTAATATAAAACAACAACAAAATGACTATATCGCCTTTCACGTAGGGAGGACGTCCTAAAAAAACTACGAAGTGATCAATTGTAGACCAATTCTCAATAAATTTACAGCAACTTCAATAAATTTACAGCAACTTTAAGTTGTTTTTTTTGGACTGATCAATCAACACTAATAAATTGGAATAAAAAGTGAAAACATAAATTAATATAAAATAGAGCGACCAGGGATTAAATCTATTCTCAGGTTCGTGATGATGGCTCGCTCTAGAAGATGATGATCTAGTCTCCATCCCATGGCCTTTAGAACATTGTGATACCAAGAGGTAAGAAGTGGTGTTTCGCAGGGATCAATTTGTCAATTTTATCTGGAGGATTCTGTTTTTGGATCGTACTGTGGGATCTTTAAACTTAACTGGCAGAAATGAAAGCTTTGTTTGACGCAGCACCCAAAAGACAGCAACTTCCACAACACAGGTCTCCCTAATCTAGATTACGATCTTAAAAGTACTGACATGGGCCATTTTTTCTGCGTTTGCAAAATTCGCAACTCCATTCATATACTTTTGATATCTTGTACACATTCCCAGACTTGAGAAACTAGCCTTTTAATACTATTTACTGTAAAGGTGATGTAGGGTGAATCAGAGTGGCTTTATGGAGTCCTGTAGCTCAGTGGTTAAGAGTACTCGCCTTACAAGCGTGAGACCTGTGTTTCGAATCCAGGCAGGTCAGGGCGAAATCTTGGGCAAGTTTCCTTACTCCACACACCTAATAATAATCCATCAAAAAAAAACCTATAATAAATTGGTCATTTCAATCCACGACTGTGCAATTGGGTGCCGCGTTTTGCCCACAAATATACAGCCAATTCACTTTACAGTATATTCTTTGAACAGCTTTGAGACGTCTAGAAGACGTGAAAAGCGCTATATGAAAATGCAAGGATTATTATTCATATTGGCTCACAGAGTGAAACCAGAAAGTACACTCTGAGCCAAAAGTGTGTGTTGGATGTGTGCTTGTTGATTAGTGAATTTCAAATGATCAGAGTTATCAGACTGAATTAGTTAATCGTTCTCTGAATAGAGCCTTGGGATGGCCTCCCAATGTGAAAGGCGTTCTATGAAATGTAATTTTGTTGTTGTTGGAGAAAAGCTCAGAGGGCGTATTTTCAGCCGCCAAAAATAATTTCTGCTAAGTGGGAATCCAAGATGATTCTGACTCGAGAGGCTTTTGAACCGGCTTTGAGCATTATTAATCAGAAATTGCGGGCATATTTCCAAACATGTAAACCGTCACTTTAATTATTAAATAAGGAATGGAATGCGTTTGGGACTACAGTAATTTTGGCCATGTCCCATTTAAATAATTTTGGCAGTACCTTTATATTTCTGCATTCAAAAAATGTGAGAGAGAGATATGTGAGGAACTAACGCAAGCAGCTACAGTATGTGAAAGATTGCACATTGTGTTTAATGAATCCATGGATAATCTGGGGAATGATGAGCGCAGGTTCAATACCTGCTGTGACTGGGGACCCATGCTCTTCCACGCTGCATGTGATGAGGAAAAAAAAAAAGGAAGCCGAGAAAACCACTTGGGAAAGTGCAAGGCATATTGTTTGTGAAGAATAACTGCTCAGAGACAGCTTGTGACTGCCAATTTTCTTACATACCAATACAATCTGGCAGGACACTCACAAAACCAATTGCTTTATTTGAATTCAAGATCCTCGTCCACACCTTCAAGGCCATTCATGTGACCATCAATGGACGAGTTTTCAACTTCTCTGCCCCCACACTCTGGAACTCCATCCCACAGTCCCTTTGCCTCGTTCCCTCCTTTGCCTCCTTCAAGGCCGGTCTCAAGACTCCCCTCTTCGACCGTGCCTTCTGCTGCCCACCCAACTCCACCCCGCCCCTCCTAGTTCTCTCCCGCCCCTCCCCCCTACCCTGCCCCTCTCCCCTGTTCGGGTCCCGACCTGACCCTTGGGACATCCTCCCGACGTGAAAGGTGCTGTATAAATTTAAGTTTTGTTGTTGTTGTTTCTCCCTGCCTTATACCCATAGTAATTTTATATACCCTCCATCGCCAGTTTCCCCCACTCCTTCCCATAAAAAATTGACGATGTGTATCCATGTGCTGCAAATGCATATATACTTTTTCCTCCCACAGCGCTGGTCAATTTATTGACAGCATAGTTAGGGCAGCTCTATTTAAATCAGCTGCTTAGATTCAAATATGGAGTTTGCTTTGTGTTCCTGATGTTTAGTGTAACTCTTCTATAAGCGGATAGCCTAGCGCTCCATCAGTGTGAATTCTCGAGGAGAACTGTTGAGAAATAATGCCGGCTGGGATATGATTTAACTCATGTTCTCCTGCTGCTGTGAAGACGAGAAGTAATTCAAGATTTTCCAAAACTTTTGACATGGAAGATTCATTTTGGAAAATGCATTGTGTATATATAAACACATCGGAATCTACAACACTATAAACTCAAGAGATGTTAAAACAGCAACAATTCACGCCAAGGTTAACTTGGCACAAATTAGCTATAAACTGTCCAAATTTATTAGGAACAGGGTTGAAATGATTGGCAACAACAACTTGCATTTAAATAATAATAATACTAATCCTCACATTTGATGTAGTGCTTTACACGTCTTCTTGACATCTCAAAGCGCTTCATAGAATATAATGAAAAATGAATTGACTGCATATTTGTGGGCGAAATGCGGCAGCCAATGGCGCACAGCAGTATCCCACAAACAGTCATGGATTGAAATGACCAATTTTGTTTGAGGGATTATTACCAGACGTGTGGAGTAAGGAAACTTGCCCATGGTTTTGCCCTGCCTGGAATTGAACCCAGGTCTCTCGCTTGTAAGGCAAGTGCTCTAACCACTGAGCTACAGGATTGCACAAATAGCAGCCTCTTGCAGGGTAGCGTCCCAGAGCACTTGCCAGTGGTGGAGTACGACACTGAGCGGGAGGAGGGGGAGGGGGAAGATGGGGAAGAAAGGGGCAAGGGGATTAATAGTGGAAATGTGTTCCAGAGTTTGGGGGGGTATACTGGCTGAAAGCACCGCCACCGATGGTGGAAAGGAGGGCACAAGGGACATGCAGGAGGCTAACAGCAGTGAGTGGAGGCAGCGGCTTATGGGTTGGGGGGTTGAGCATGTCAGAGAGCTCGGGAGGTGATGGGACATGAAGGGAGATTGGCCGATACAACTAGAAGAGAGGAGACTGTCATTCCAATAGTCTGATTTTTGGATTGAAACCCAAGTGTCAAGTGCAAACAGTGTGTTAACTCACTGCATAATCTAGACAATATGGGTATCACCATAACAATTTACAAAAGAAGACCGTTCAGCCCACCATGTCGCTCTGAATGTTTGATACAATTCAGAGTCTTTAACTGCTTCTCACAGCATCATTTAATCTTTTCTTCAGTCTGAATAACTTCAGCAAAGTAACTATTTTACTGAACTTTATATTCTGTGTTATATTATTTCCAATATGTTATAGCATCAAGGTTTGCCTTTACTTTGAAGTCCTCCTTGGACATATTTTGAAAGAGTGGATGGGAAATGACAGCCTGAATGTATAACTCCGTGGCTGTTTTGCATCCTCCAATTGTTCCATTAATTCCTTCTGTACCAACACGTATCTGTAGAAAAAATATGCTGAAGATTCAACAGCTTAGTGCACATTGAGATGGTGGACGACAGCAACAACAATTTGCATTTCTACAGCCCCTCACAGGACTCCCTCCGCAAGGAACGGTAAAACAAATCTCTAATAGGGAAACCAGCAATTCTTTTACAGAATCTAGCTTCTGTTTCATTGGTTAATTATGTAATTAAGCACACCTATATATATTTGAACAATGCTTAGCCCGTGAGCTATTAGCCCAGCTGGAATTTTAGATTGCAAATATGCCAATATTGTATTTGTGAATGGTGAAACATTATCAACAATAATAACTAATTTATTATTGTATTTTTTTCTTTTGATGGCTTATTATCAAGCGTGTGGAGTAAGGAAACTTGCCCAAGGTTTCGCCCTGCTCACGATTGAACCCAGGTCTCTCGCATCACTAAGCTATGGGACTTCAGAATTACCAATTATTTGGACGATTGTTGACCAGAACCACGGGACAAACTCCATTCTCTTTTGAAATAGTCATGGGTTCTTTAATGCCTGCTTAAACCAACAAAATGGTCTGGTTTAACTTCTCATCACAAGTGTTATGACAATACTAAAGCTCCTTTGGCACCTCACTGAATGAAAACCGAGTTATATTAAAATTCTCCCACGTGGTACCCAATCCCACAATCTTCTGACAAGGTAGGAGTGCTATTGACTGAGCCAAACTGACAAATTTAAAGGTAAAAGAATGAAGAGTTCTTTCAAAAACACACACAGCCAACACTGAGAGACAATCTCATCCTACCTTGCCTGTAAGGTGCAGCTGACGACACAGTGCTGTTTGCCATGTGCAGATAACCCTGGGTTCCTCTATAGCACAATAGCAGTAATATAGTAGGACTTCTCCTGCTTCACTGGAATAACAACAACAATTCACATTTATATAGCGCTTCTCACATTGGGAGGATGCCCCAAAGCACTTCACGCAGCCGAAAGGCAGATTGAACTGGGAGTGGGGAGCAAAGGAGAGTGGTGGGGCAAAGGTGACCAAAAACGCCATCAATAACAACCCTTACATTTGACAGGACATTGTTGAGACAATTCCAAAGCTTTAAACAGGATTTACTGTTAAGTGCAGTGACAATATACTGTGTGGGTAAACACAGCAACCAATTTGTGCACAGCAATGCCCCACAAGCAACTATGAAATGAATGACAATTATTTGGTATCTTCTGGACAGTTGGCCGGGACACCAGGAGAAAATCCCTTCTCTTTTCGAATAGTGCAATGGGATCTTTAACATCCACCTAAACATTCGATGTTTCATCTGAATGGAATGCAACGACAACAACAACAACTTTGATTTATATCGTGCCCTCCAAGCCGGAAGGTGTCTCAGAGCGCTTCGGAATGCAGGTGAGTGCTCTAACCATTGCGCTACAGAACTCCAAAGATCAATATTTTCAAATCACTAATCGCTTTTCCTGGATGAACAAACTAAACAATAGAGATATAGAGATGCGCAAAAACATGAATCAACGATCAAGTACTGTTAGGATTTCACAGGTCAGCAGTTGGATTCCTAGAACAAAAAACTAGTCAAGTTTGAGCTACGTGTAAGGTACACTAGAAATGGCCAAATTGACACTTGCACTTTACAGGACAGGTCAATGGATAACAATCAGAAGTGAGAGTCAATGGATAAGAACCGTCAGGAATCTTGGCAATTTGCCCGTCCACTCCAGGGCCATTAAGAAGTCCATTGTGTCATTCGAACTACTGCCCCAACTGACAATGACCTCCTCAGATAGCCCTACATAAAACCTCTAATCTCTTGGTCTATATAGCTTAGACCTACACACCGGGCAGTGCCAGGAAAATGTACACCATTTAGCGACCTCTGTGAGTCCAAATTTAAAGGCGATCAACACATTTCATATCAGTCAAAATTCAAACAAAAAGAAGTTAACTAAAAACCTTACCGAGTTAACTCATCAAACTTGATGTGGCTTGTGTCAGGCAACCAAGTTGAGATATCAAACTCCTCTTTAGTTCCATTGAGTTCCAGTGATGTGTTTTTGTTTTCTACAAAATTGTGACGGGCCGTGAGCTTGCTATTCTTTTGCGCCAACGATTCCAACACTGCTTCAGTTTGCTGTGAAATTTCTGGCATATGTTCCTTTGCTGCATGTCTGTGGATGTCCATCTTTCTTTCAAACTGCTGACCACAGCACTCCCAGTATACTTTCTGCACATCCAATTCTTGTGTTGATGGTGCACTACCTTCAGGTGCTTGTCTCGACTTAATAAAAAGGGAAAATGCCTAGAAAGAAAGATTCACTTACTATTACTATTGGCTTGATCAGTATACAGTATCATGCCAGGAGGACATCTCAAAGAGCTCGCCACTGCTGGCTGGGCAGTCAAGTTAAGGATGGAAGCCAAGGGTGTGGGAGAGAAAAGATTATCACAAGCCTGATCAAAGAGGTATGGCTTGAAATGAGCCTTGAATGAAGAGCGGGAGTGATGTGAGACAAAGGGCTTTGGTGATTGAGTTCCAGAGAGTAGGCTAGAAGCCTACCAGCTGCTGGTTGGATGGATCGGGAGTGGAACTAGGCCAGTGTTCACTAAAGGGAATAACTAGGTCAACACGGTTGAAGAAGTTCATAGAGGTATAGGTGGGGCAAGTGGAGAAATTTTAAAGAATAAGGATCTTGAACTTTTTCTCCTGGGGGATAAGGAGCCGGTGGTGCCTCTCAATTGAAAACTTTTACAATTATTCTAGTGAAAGAAAGTGTGCGAGATTACGTGATTTTCTTACATAATTACAATAAAACATGCAAGTACAGCAATTCTTCACTGGTCAGATTTTATAAAGGGATATATATGTACTAGAACATTTCTTGTTGCTTCTAAGTGACAGGATAGAATTAAATATATTTGCAAACAATATCAATAACTCGGGACGTCCTCTCGATGTGAAAGGTGCTATAAAAATATAAGCTTTGATTGATTGAACTTCAATTATGACCTTTAGCAAAGAAAATACTCTACAACCTTCTACAACAACTTATATAGTGCCCTCCATGCGTGGTAGCGTCTCAGAGAGCTTACTAGTGGTGGAGCCAGATTCTGAGCCACATCTTTGGCTCTTATTCCCTCCACATGCAGTTTCTTACCCGCCTCATCGCTGCTCTGGTGTCCTTCCTCTGTACGTTCATATGCACCAAGTGTTGCTGACTGCCTGGTGTAACCCGGTGGAACTGAACATCCATATCACAGATTATAATCACAGCAACTGAAATGCAAAGGTTATTACTGTATAACCCTCATCACAGCCAAATGTTCCGCCCCACAGATACTCTCTCTAACAATAAGAGTTTTATGCAGCGCTTTTCATGTCTTCTCGAGTTCTCAAAGCGCTTCACAGAATATACTGTAAAGTGAATTGACTGTATATTTGTGGGTGAAATGCAGCAGCCAATTGCGCACAGCAGCGTCCCACAAACAGTTGTGGATTTTTCTTTCTCACAATCAGTCACTGTCTGTGCATAAATAGTCACTCACACACACATGTAGTCAATGAGTATATATGTTTATATACAGTATATTAGCCTCTCACGCAGTCAGTGTGTATATATATACAGGTATCCCCTGATTTACGACGTTTCTATTTACGCGGTTTCGATTTAACGAACGCAACTCTTCGTAAATCGGGCAGATGCCTATATATATGCACAAACATGTATATCTCTTCTCTCAGTCAAGTAGTATATATTTTATACATTAGGCTCTCATAGTCATTACCTTAGTCTCACAGTCAGCATAAAATTTACATATTTCAGGCTCTTACACAGTCTGTATATATATTATATATTTGGATATATATACATACATCCTCAGTCAGTGTATATATATTTCTATAGACAAGGTAGAGTCCTTTGTGGAGTCCTATAGTTTAGTGGTTTGAGCACTCACCTCACGAGTGAGAGGGCCTGGGTTTGATTCCCGAGCAGGGCGAAACTTTGCGCAGGTTTCCTTACTCCACATTTCCTTACTCCCTGTTTATCTAGCAGTAAAAAGGAACCTGGTTGTTATTGGATTGTGGGATCGCCTTTCCGGGGACAATAATCCCTTTTTAAAAAAAAATTGGTCGTTCAATCCATTGGCTGCAGCGTTTCACCCACAGTCAATTCCCTTTACAGTATATTCTGTGAAGTGCATTGAGACATCTCAAAGATAATAATAATAATTGCATTTCATACACTGAATTGACTGTATCTTTGTGGGCAATACGGAGCAGCGAATTGCGCACAGCAGTGTCCCACAAAACAGGGGTGGATTGAAATGACCAATTCATTTTTTTTTAGGGATTATTATTAGGCATGTGGAGTAAGGAAACTTGGCCAAGGTTTCGCCCTGCCTGGAATTGAACCTAGGTGTCTCGCTTGTACAACAAGTGCTCTAACCACTGAGCTACAGGGCTCCAAGATGTGATAATGCGCTATATCAAATGCAAGTATTGTTATGACTGTATATATAAATTCACAATAGATACACTCTCACAATGTGTATGTATATATATGTGGAGCTCCTGTAGCTCAGTGGTTAGAGCACTCGCCTTACAAGTGTGAGACCTGTGTTCGAATCCAGGCAGGTCAGGGCGAAACCTTGGGCAAGTTTCCTTACTCCACACACACACATGCCTAATAATAATCCCTCAAAAAAACAAACACAATAATAAAATTGGTCATTTCAATCCACGACTGTGTGTGTGCAATTGGCTGCCCCGTTTCGCCCACAAATATACAGTCAATTCACTTTACAGTGTAGTCTGTGAAGCGCTTTGAGACTTCAATAAGATGGGAAAAGCGCTATGTCAAAAGTATTATTATTATTCTGTATATAAACTCACAGTAGATAATCTCACTGTATGTATGTATATCCTCACAGTAGATACACTCTCTGTGCATACACAGTCACAATAAACACTTTCACGGTGTGTGTACAGTCACAGCAGACACACCCTCACGGTGTGTGTATACACATGTATAAACTCACAGTAGCTGGCGACACTCTCTCACTGACTTTGGGAGATGGCGTGTGACGTCAGCAGGCCGCGCTGATGTCCAGTGCGGGGGTCAGACCCTGCTCTCCACCGATGCTCTCAGACCTCGTGCCCCCGGAAGCGGATGTGGAGGAGGAAGGGGGGGCGGGAAAAGCTTTGACGGTGCCCCGGAAGCAGTAGTAGAGGCGCCATCACCTCTGTGTGAGGAGCGGGAGCGGGAGCGGGGCTTGGCCTCAGTGCTCGGTACACGGTACACGCGGCGCCCGCGGCGGGAGCGGACAGTGTTCGGTGGCGGAGCTCGGCGGGGAGGAGCCATGTCGAGGAGGCGACACAGCGACGACAACGATGGTAGGAGCCACAGCCCCAAACACACGCGGGCGGCGAGTCCGCGCCATTGAGCGGGAGGCGGTCAGGTTGGGACAGGCAGAGGCCAGAGCCCGGGACCCCCCCCAGCCCCCAACCCTCCCCCGCCTCCAGCCCCCACCCCCAACCCCCCCCAGCCCCCACCCCCAACCCCCCCCAGCCCCCACCCCCAACCCCCCCCAGCCCCCACCCCCAACCCCCCCCAGCCCCCACCCCCAACCCCCCCCAGCCCCCACCCCCAACCCCCCCCCGCCTCCAGCCCCCACCCCCAGCCACCGGGCCCCCCCCCAACCCCCCCCACCCCCAGCCCCCAGTCCAGCCTCCCACCCCCCACCAGCCCCGGGCCCACCCCGCCTCCAGCCCCCAGACCCAGACCCAGGCCCCGCCTCCTGCCCCCAACCCCCCCCAGCCCCCACCCCCAACCCCCCCCCCCCCGCCTCCAGCCCCCACCCCCAACCCCCCCCAGCCCCCACCCCCAACCCCCCCCCGCCTCCAGCCCCCACCCCCAGCCACCGGGCCCCCCCCAGCCCCCACCCCCAGCCCCCAGTCCAGCCTCCCACCCCCCACCAGCCCCGGGCCCACCCCGCCTCCAGACCCAGACCCAGGCCCCGCCTCCTGCCCCCAACCCCCCCCAGCCCCAGCCCCCAGTCCAGCCTCCCACCCCCCCGCCCCCCCTCCAGCCCCCAACCCCAGCCCCGGGCCCCCCCCCCCCGCCTCCAGCCCCCAGTCCAGCCTCCCACCCCCCCCCGCCCCAGCCTCCCCCCAGCCAGCTCTGGTGGGGAGATAGAGGCCGGCGCTCCTGGAGTCCCTGAGACTCATTGAGAAGAAACTTGTGGCTCGGGTTGCTAACGGCAATGGTGTAATATATCATATAGAATGATGATTAATAATAATAATAATCCTGCGTGTCAGATACCACAACAACAACAACTGTGAAGTGAATGCCTACTGTTTGCGTGTGAACAGAGGCAGTCAGTTGGGGTATTGCTTGATCAGTCCCTCCCTGCGATTGGGAGTAATGCTGTAATTTGTCCGGTCAAAAAGACTGGAAGGTTCCATGTCTGATTTGCCCTCTGCCATGTTAGCTGCGATCCGAGCCAAGGCAGAGGTTGGAGGCATCAAAGATATCTCAGCTAAGAAGAACAAAAACTCATTGTTTTTTGTCTGACTTTTGTGAATGACTCTGTTCTGGAAGCACATTACATTAAACTGCGAGTTCCCGAGGGTCGATGTGATACACCGTTTGTTACAGGATGGCGTCTTCGTTTGAAATAGTAAAGAAACTGCATTAAGAAATACTGCAATCTCTAGTGCAGAATAGAATCATACAATCTTATGGAGCAAAAGGAGGCCATTTGGTTCATCGAATCTTTGAAAAGAGCAACTCAATCCCACTCCCCAGCTCTCTCCCCATAACCTCGCAAGCCCGTCCTCCCCAAACAAACGTCTACCTCTCTTTTAAAAGTTGTTATCGAATCGGCCTCCACCACCTTTTCAGGCTTGTTTGTCTGAAGAAAAGACTCCAAAGTATTTTTAACTCATACTGCAGGATGGGTCAGCAACTCATTTGTGTTAATGTAGCAGTATTCACGTAAAAGAAGATATTGAAGGGCATAATTGGAACAGTACATGTCTATTTGAATTGAGTTTAGAGATAATTGTGGACATAGTAGATATGTAGATCTGCTTCAAATCAGGGAAAGATTATGAGAAGTGTAATGAACCTCACATAAGCCGTATAATTGGGACCAATATGACTTGTGCAAAGTATGAGTTATATCAAACTTGCATAAGTTGTATTATATATGCCTTGTGTAAAGTTATGCATTCAGATGGATTTCATATGACTTCCACATAACAAATACACAAGTACTGATTTGGCTGGTGACATTAAGGCAAAGTTTCAAACTGGAAATTTTCAGACCGTAATTTTCATATATTTTTCAAACGGTTTAATGTTCCTACAACCTTGCCTCATTTTCTTGTATTTTTCGTGTAATGGGAAATCATACAAATGTGTGAATTATTTAAGAGTTGATGTTGAGTGTACTTGATTGCCTCAGGTATAAAGTTCTATTATGTGTAATCTGTCAGTTGGAGGAAACCTTATGAACAATTGCACAACTTGAAATGCCACCATCAAACTTATCAGCTGCCAGGTCAAAGCTTTGTTTCCTGTGCTGTCTTCAACAAAATAAACACAAACTCGATGCAGCACTGCTCCATGAGGCTGTGCTCCAGTCATGACATGGATGGGTAGAGTTCCCATTCAGAATACAGAGACGAGTCCCCTTCGCTCTCCACATGAGCAAAAATTCAATGGGATTTGGGTAGATGTGTGACTTGGGTGATTGTAATTTTGTTGTTGTTATTATACAATCATTATATTGATCAGCCTTTTAGTTTTAGTGTAGTTTGAAAGAATTTCAGTAGACAGACAAATGATGCCTAAACTATCATCTTTTGATGGAGAATGAGAGATATGGGCTGGAGAAGATTGCTCAGGTATAATGGAGCAAAGTCACGGAGGGATTGAAGCTGAGCAAAAGGATCTTCAGTTGGGGTTAAAATAAATAAAGTATTTTAGCAACGTCATGGTGATGGGCATGTGGATGGGGATTTTGAGTTCAATTAAAGTATGTAAAAGGTAGAAATGGGAACGTCAGAAAAGAAAACATTGGATCAGAGGCAAAGTTATGGATGACTGTTTAATCTGATGGAGAGCCCTGCAATTTAGTTCCAAACACGATGGATGTATCTTTGAGACGTCTAGAAGATCTGAAAAGCGCTATATCAAATACAAGGATCATTATTATTATATAGTGTTTCAAGCCTTGCCCCAGTTCACACCTAACCTTCACACAAAAACATGTTCCAACAGACGTCACTGTATCACAATGATACATTCACTCAAGAAGATCATTTGAGTGCACCTATTCCTGTCCCAGCTGAACTAATTTAGAATGAATCAGAGAATGACTTTGGTTCTTCCTGGCCTTTATCATTGCTAAAAAGTGAGCATAAATGCACAGCAGATGCCTGCCCACTTGTCTACCTCACTTTGTAGGGAACAGGGGTGTTTTGAAACAGGTTTGAAATAAAGAGTGTTTTAGCATGGCGCTGCAGTAATTGTATCATCACTAGTGCCACTTAAGCAATGTTGACTCCCTTAAAATTAGAGACAAAATCCATTGGTTGGGAACTCTTGAGTGATGCTTTTAGGTTGATTTGATATTATATTTGTTTTTGTACTGTAGTCTTGATATCCTGAGGGTCAAATGTCAAAAAAATTGTATGAATTTATAAAGTTAATTTGAACTTTTTACTCACATTTTTAAATTCATGATGAGGCTAATAGTTAAATTTATAGAAGGGGCAACACCTAATATAAAATTTGAAGTGTGTATTTCTGATTGATGTGCAGATTGACGTGAAAGATTTTGTAGCAAGTATTTTGTGTTATTTTAAACAGGGCAACCTCACAAGAGGAGAAGGACATCTGAGCCAATTGAAATTGAAGACCGACTGGAATCTTTGATATGTCGTGTAGGAGAAAAGGTACATGGTTTTATTTCACAGCGTCATGTTCATACTTCTATAGTGATGGAATGTGGTATTAAATTCAAAGTACCAATTGATTTTTATTGAGGCGATAATCACTCTTACAGATTTAGAAATGTGTCACAAATCTGTCAATCCCTTGATGTAAAATCTCTTTGTGCATTTCCTCCCAGTTCAAGCAATTGCCTTTAAATGTGTTGTCAAGCAGTTGCTTTATTGACTTCACTGAGCTCACATAGTTTGTGCAGTGTTTGTTTTAAAATACTTTGATCATATGGAAATAAAAAGCTTTTTGTCCTGAACTTTCTTAGTTTCTTAAAGCAAAGCCCTACTTGCCCCTGTTAGGTCCTGTACAACTTAAATCTGTTGTACGGTCATGGAGAACATCTCTGTCATGCACTGTAAGAGTTGAACAGTCAATGTAACTATTCCTGTTAAATACTGTGTTAAGTTTGGATTCACTCAGAATTCTCTGCCTGTCTAAAATCCAAATCCAATGTGCTACAAAATGGATGGGATTATTTATAAAATTACTCTTGATGGCTTCTGGAGTTGACCTAGAGAGTCTGCCTCTTCTAACCCTTTAAGCACATCGCCTGTATCCTATCCCTGATTAATGCAACCTTCTCTGCAGTTCAGGCTTGTGTTTGCCCTTTAACTCCTGATTAAAAGCATTGTCCCAGGGTTTGCTGGCTCCACTGTTTCATTCAAAGTATTTCTGAAATAGGTATGTCTTCAATTGTTTCCTATCAGGCACTATAAATTGAACATAAACACACCGATAGATTACTTAGATTGTATGTTACTGTACAGCATTGAAATGGGTCATTTGGTTCAACTAGTACATAGCGTTGTTTTGTACTAATTAACAATCACTCCATTTCTCTTTAAGATTTGTAAATACGATTAATCATCTAGTTCTGATTGGACCATTAGAAAATTTATGTTTGTTTTATTTAATCTCCAAATTCAGTTGGCATTCAAACCAATTGTTAGCTTGAGAGATATCATCATGATCATAAAACGTGATAGTAAATCATGTGCTGTGTTCACCATTGTATTGATTGGACGGTGATTTGCGGCACTATAATTCTGCAGTGTGTACTATACATGTGATGTTTTGGGTATAGGAATGTTCTGAATATTCCATAAAGTATTTTATTGTTTGATTTACAGAGCACTTCCTCATTGGAAAGTAACTTGGAAGGCCTTGCTGGAGTTTTAGAAGCTGACCTGCCGAACTATAAAAGTAAAATCCTGAGAATTCTTTGCTCAGTGTAAGTGGGATGAAGCATTGTTTTGTACAATGGTATATGTGCATCATTACACAAATCTTTATGTGAAATATTTCTTCCAGTGGTATGACCAAAATGAAAAATTGCATTTTTTCAATTGTCGTGGACAATTTGAATATGTACAATAAAAGCCCAATTGGGCATGACCCAATCAACCGTAACTTCCGTATAATAATAATAAACCTTGTATTTGATTATAGCACTTTCCACATCTTATCAACGTCCTAAAGCGCTTCACAGAATATACTGTAAAATGAATTGACTGTATATATTTTTGGGCGAATCGCGGCAGCCAATTGCGCATAGCAGTGTCCCACACACAGTCGTGGATTGAAATGACCAATTTTATTATTGTGGTTTTTTTTGAGGGATTATTATTCGGCGTGTGGAGTAAGGAAACTTGCCCACGGTTTCACCCTGACCTGCCTGGATTCGAACGCAGGTCTCCCCAGCTTGCAAGACAAGTGATTGCCATACAAGAGCACAGTACGATTAGTTCTGAATGCTGCTAGAGTGGTACTTCTGGTTTTTCCTCTCCCTCTCTCCTTTCTCTCTCCCTCTTTTTCTTTCTCTCTTCCTCTCTATCTCTCTCTCTTTCTATCACTTCCCCTTTCTTTCTTTTCCTCTCTCTGACGGATACTACATTGCCTGTGACTGTATCGTGGGTTTATTACTGTTTTGGTGGGGTGGGAGGAGAGAAAGGCAGGGAGAAAGAGGCTGGGCGGGAAGGAGAGGAAGAAAGAGAGAGGAGTGGGAGGGTGAGAGAGAGGTGGGGGAGAGGAGGGTAGAGAGAGAGGTGGGGGAGAGGAGGGTAGAGAGAGGGGTGAGTTAGATGGAAAGTGAGAGGAGTGGAAGGGGGTTGGGTTTGGAGCCATTGAGATGCCAGACTGACTGAGTGTGTGTGTGTGAGAGAGAGAGGGAAGGAGGGAGAGAAAGAAAAAAGAGAAGGAAAAATTGACAGTACCGCTTTAAGCCACTAGCGTCCGCCTTTGTAGAAGTTGTGATTGTGTGCTGTATTTATAGACTGTAATCAATATTTATTGCTTTATTGGTAAGTATCCAAACAATATTCTGCTATTATTTAGTCTATTATCAATATGCTATGTTTAAAAATAATTTTGTTTTGTGTTGGGTTTTCAGCAGCTTGCTGCCCAAATATCCGGCACGCGGTTTAACCAGCATTGGCCAGGTCCCGAGGGATAAACGGGCTTTTACTGTATTTGGAATTTGTTTTTTAAACAGAACTCTTTGCTTTTAGAGAGTAGAAAGCTACTGCATTCGCATCAACAACATTGCAAGATCTAATGAAATAATATTTCTTTCCATGAGGTGAATTTCGCATTTCATCTCATATTTAAAGCATGTTGAATCAACCTGGATGTAATTGGGGCAGATTGTGTCACTCATTCATGGCCAACAGTAGTTTTCGTGGTGAAGCCTATGAAGTCAGACTAGTGGCATGTGACTTCTGCCTTACAACCGATAATAAAATCGGGTCACTTCAATCCACGACTGTTTGTGGGACACTGCTGTGTGCAATTGGATGCCACGTTTTGCCCACAGATGTAATCAGTTAATTTTACCGTATATTCTGTGAAACGCTTTGAGGCGTCTAGAAGACGTGAAACACGTTACTGTGTATCAAATGAAAGGATTATTATTATGATATGATAACCTTGAAAGCTTTGAACTGAAAATCCATTGTCCAGCAACTTCACAAATAGCATAATTCAGGATAGTGAGGGTAAGGGGGGTGGGGGGAGAGAGGGCGTTCTGTTATCAAATATGCTGAATATCAAATGCAATGCTAAGTTAGCTCCATTGTTGGTATAAATTGTGGAGTTTTGTTGGTTCACTGACCTCACGATGCTGTTCTACACAATCTTTGAACACTGTCATTTTGAGTGCATTCTGATTGTTATCGCACTGCATCTTTATGGCTTCCGACCGCACTCCTGTTGTATAGCTTATAATATGTAATCCTTACATTTGATATAGTGCCTTTTATGTCAGGTGATGTCTCAAAACACTTTAAAGAATATACTGTAAAATTGAGTGATTATATGTTTTGTTGGGCAAATGTGGCAGTAAACAACATAGCAACGTCGCGCAACCAGCATTGAATGAGCAATTTTATTAGATGGATGGTTGGTCAAGACATTTGGAGAAACTCCTTTTGTTAGATTAATTTGAATGACGAAGTGTGGTACAATGCCATTTTTAATAGTTTTCTGTTAAATCAGAAAATCTTGTGTCATTTGGGGATAACTAAATTTTGATCAAATATCGACATTTTAATAATTTAGGTAGGTGGTCTGTTGGTTGCCTGAAGCTCTGAATGCAGAATGCTGGATAAACTTACGACTGGTTTAAAATGTCACGGCTTCCCTCCCGTCACTTTAGTGCGAATTAGTGGATGTTGATAATATGGTTTATCTTCCAGAGCTCGTATGCTTCCCGAAAAACTCACGGTGTACACAACGCTGGTGGGACTGCTAAATGCCAGAAACTACAACTTTGGTGGAGAGTTTGTTGAAGCTATGGTTAGGCAACTCAAGGAAGCTTTGAAAAGTAATATGTATAACGAGGGAGTTTTTCTTGTAAGTGTGGCCTTTTTTTTTCCCTATTGTTTACTACTTCTTGCCTGTCACCGTTTCTGTTGTACTCTGAAGAGACTATTGCTGTATTGAATTGAGAGGGTGGGGTAGGATTTTGTATATCATCCTGATTTGAAAGTTGAACCACACTACTGCCATGTTTGAGCTGTAGAATGCGTCATCTCCTTCAGTTCTCTGTTTTTTATTAATGATCGGGCAGCAGAGACAACTTAATGATATTTACTGGTTGGTTGGGCCCTCTTTCTCTTACACAAGATTCTTGTCACAAGATTCTGTAATGGGACCACACCTTTAATAAGAATATTTACAAAGTAGTATTCAAACAGATCGTGTACCTTTTAAGAATTAAATATGCACTTCAGTTTTTTTTAGTCCTTAATTGATAAATAGGGAATTGTTTTGTAATTCTTTGGCAATGCTGTTCAACATGTTGGATAAGACCAAGTAACTCAATATTTACATCAATTAAATCAAAAGCTTTTAGCATAGAAATACTGATACTATTGTTGCTACAGACAATGCACTTCATATTAGTGAATGATTGTAACTTTATACCCCCAAGCTTTGGATATCTATCATAATTAAACCACAGTCACTTTTATGTATCCTTTATTATGAACATACTTTTTCTTTTTAAACAGAATTCCACTTTTGGGGTCTTAATATAGGACAGTGGAATTCTATTTAAACAGTCATTCAGCCCTTCCAACCTGTTCCAGCATTTAGTTAGATCCTGGCTGATCTTTACCTCAACTAATCCTTTGAATTCCAAGCTTTCTTCCCACATCCCTTAATACCCTGACCTACCAAAAATCTATCAATCTGTTTGATTTGATTGTTTCATTCAGAAGAGGGCGTTCTTTGCAAAGTAGCTTTTATTGCGTAAAACATTTTACAACCTCAAATTGCTGTGCAAATTGTTTTTTCTTTTAGAAGCATGTAAGGAACCTGAACTGCACTGTTTTTAATTCTCTTAAGTTGTTTTTTTTAAAAAAGGATTTAAAGTAATGATTGTCAAACAGCTGTTTATTCACAACACTTGGAACTGCTTTTTAAAAGATTATTAATAGATGAGAAAAAATGGATTGTTGTAGACTTTTGTCAAGTAATTAAACTGCAGTGTTACAGTCTTTGTTTACAACAACAACAAAATTTGGTCGGGTCCCGAGCATGGGAGAGGGGCAGGGTAGTGGGGAGGGGTGGGAGAGAGTCAGGAGGGGAGGAAGAGAGTTGGGAGGGCAGCAGAAAGCATGGTCGAAGAGGTTTAGATAATTAAATGAGACCAGACACCTCACCCTCAAACACACACACCCCTACCTGAAGGAGGCACAGCTGGTATTCTAGCTTTACCATGCTTTACATTTACCAGAATGTATTTGTTTTAACATAAACATTGTAGTTTACTTCTGTTCTCATTGGGCATGGACAGCCAAGTATTAGATCTATCCGGACAATAGATACTTGAATAACAGATCACAACACACAAGTTATTTTTTGCTTTCATTTTTCAAAACTAACAAACATAAAGTGTGACAAGGGAAAGTTATAATAATGACCTGTTAAACTAAAGGTGGCCATGTATTGTCTTTCTAGGTTCGGTTTTTGTGTGATCTTGTTAATTGCCATGTTATTGCTGCTCCTTCAATGGTGGCAATGTTTGAAAACTTTGTCAGTGTAACTCAGGAGGAAGATGTGCCTCAGGTAAGACTGCTTTTATTATTGGGTAATTTACAATGACATACTTTTTCCCAGTCAACTTGTAATTGAAAATCCCATGAGTTTTGGGTGCTGTTTAAATCCTGATTTTGTTATTGTGTTCTTAGGTCCGTTGTGATTGGTATGTGCATACTGTGCTCTGTTCTCTTCCCTGGGTTGGAAAGGAGCTCTATGAGAAAAAGGATGTTGAGATGGATCGAATGTTATCTGTGATTGATGGTTATCTGAAGTAAGTACCATTTCTATTTTAAAGCCACGTATTTGTGTTGAACAAACTTAAAATTTCATTTATATTTAGGGATTGTTTTTTGAACCATAGATACAGAGGAGCTCATTCAAACACGTTTCCATGGTGCAATGCTCGATCATCCTCCTATCCCTTCCTATTCCTCCTTATCCCAACCCCCTGCATGGGTTCAAATCCCTGATTGTCCTCTTCACGTGAAGTATGTTGTATAAATTGTTATTGTTGTTTGGCTCTGTTGTTTTTCTCATCAGACATTTACTAGAATGTATTTGTTTTAACACAAACACTGTAATTTACTTCTGTTCTCATTTGGCAGCGGGATGATGTCCAAGTTAGTGTGGTCCGAGGATGTCGAGACCTCCTTCTGATGTGAAAAGCGCTTTATATATGTAATTTTGTTGCTGTTGTTGTTGTCCTATTGTATCACAGACACCTTTCCATTTGGGTTAGCGTTAACAAAAATGGAGTGAACGGGTTGAGCAGTGTTTAGAATAAGTAGATTGATTTGCAGAATTTAGGAGAGATCAGAATTTAGGAGAGGCTGTGTAGGGTTCAGGAGAGTGAGATGGATTTGCTGTGCAGGGCGTAGGAGGGATGTCCTTAATATTGAGTTCCAAGATGGGATTTGTCACTGAAATGTAGTTAGTTGTGATTCAAATCTAGTTCCTGACTGCATCTGTACCCTGGTGTGTATTCTGGGGCTGCAGTATAGCAAGTTTTTTAAACTACACTAAAGACAAAAGTGTTCCATTGTAAGGAGACAGTCAGTGGGCATTTGAGTAAACTGGATGCAGCGGGTTAGTTTGATGCTTGGATTACAATATTATTTTAATATTCTTTCCCCTGGAGGTGTTGTGTTGACTTCTACAGAAGTATAAGACCTACCATGAGACATTCCTTTCTATAATTCATCCTTTGGCTGTTGTGTACGAACGTAAGCATAAATGTCAGCAAGATGTTTGATAAACTGCATGGGCTTCACAGCAGAGCCCAATCTTGTCCTTGCACAGTGACTGCACACAGAGGATAGGCTGGGAGGGTTAATAGACAGCAACTGGAAGTGAAAGTTCTTTGAGATTTGCACACTCGGTCCAAGTTTATACTTCAGACTTTTTTTATATTTGGTGCAGAGGAATTTATTCATTGAGCCATTAGGAGACGCTCAAACGAACGAGTGGAGGAATTGGAAAAGGGAAACAGTCTCCTGTAGATCCTTGGGAGGACGTCCTCCCGATGTGAAAGACGCTATACAAATGTAATTTAATAGTAGATTAAGGTTGGGATGTGGAAGTCTGCTAATGTCGAGACTTGGAAATACGGAGGTTTAATATTACATCTGTTAAAGCAAATGCAGATATTGCAGTTCATTAAGCATTGGCAGGACCTAGCTTAGAATGTAGATTTCGGGAAAAAATTGTGTAACTCAAATGTTTTGCCTGTTTCTAGGAGACGTCAAAAAGCTCACATGCCCATGCTGCAATGTTGGAACACTGAACAGCCTCATGTACAAGAGGAGGTCAGAGCTTTTTTTAAAAAAAAAACTTTTCCTTTTCAGAATAGAGGATTTTAAAAACGGCCACAGATTTTGCTCGTCTTTCCTGTTGAAGAGTTATTATGCAAAGTGCAGTTGTCATAACTGAAATGGATGGGGGGAAATTGTGGCTTCCTGTTGTAAAGTGCAACCCAATGTTCCCTCTTTATTTGGAGCTTTCAGCATATGTAATGTCCTTGTTAGTTATGTTTTACTAGTTGTGTCTGTAGGGCAGCCAAATGCTACTTCTGGGTGGAGTTCAAATATGTCCTGGACTAGTTCTGCTCCAGCATGCGATTTCTATCAGCTATAATAATAATCCTTGCATTTGATCTGGCGCTTTTCACCTCTTCTAAACGGCTCAAAGTGCTTCGCAGAATATACCGTAAAGTGAATCGGCTGTATGTTTGTGGGCGAAACGCAGCAGCCAATTGCGCACAGTGGTGTCCCACAAACAGTCATGGTTTGACAAATAAATGCATGGAAACATCTGCAATTCATGTGGGTGAGGTGTGTACTCACAGCCTTCCCACTCAGAAGAAAGAGTTCTACCAACTGAACCAGGCAGACAGACAAAGCCATCAATACCATAACTAAGTACATACACTTCTTGTGCTGCAGATCAGATTGACCTGCCAGTGATCAGATTTGCTCAAAGAACATTCAGCAAACCAGTAGACCAGTTGGAAAAACTTGAATGTGTTATGATACCGAAGATGTGGCAAAAATCATTGTCAAAATTTACTCATGCACGTACTTTATTTATTTTGAGAATGTAAAATGGAATTAAATCTACGATTGCTACGTTTCTTTACAATAGCTAACTATATGCGTTTAGGTGGTTGAACTGCAGGAATACTCCCAACACATCTGCTGGAGCGCCCAAGCCTTTGCTTTTGCCCAATACATTCCCAAATTTTATAAACATGTATGTTATAATTTTACATTCCCCCTCGACATAAGAAAATGTCTATGTATAGGTGGAATGGTGTCAGGCTCACTCAGTTGGTAGCTCTCCCTCCGGCAGGTCAGGAGCTTGTGGATTCATGTCCTGTGCAGCAGATGTGGAGCTCGTTCTCCAGTGCAGTGTAGGGTCGATATATCGCTAAAACCCGATATAATTTTCATATCGATATGCCGATATAGACATTTTTAAAATATCGATATATAGGAGTGGGGGGGGAGAGACGGGGTGGATGTGATAATATACAGGTAAAAAATCGGGGTGCGAGCACACTGAACTACAAGACCCAGAATGCTCATCTCTATACACAATGCACAGACCAAGGTGCAAAGCCGCCATATTGTATTCACAGTCCTCGAATACAATATACAGGTATGCAAGGGGTGGGGGGCGAGAGAGACGGCTGGGGGGAGGGGGAGAGAGACGGCTATGGGGGGAGGAGAGGGGGAGAGAGAAGGCTGGGGGGAGGAGGAGAGAGACAGCTGGGGGGAGAAAGACGGCTGTGGGGAGGGAGAGAGATGGCGGGGGGGGGGAGAAAGACGGCTGGGGGGGGGGGTGGGGGAGAGAGACGACGGGGGTGGGGGGTGCGAGAGAGGGACGGCGGGGTGGGGGGGGAGAGACGGGGTGGATGTGATAATATACAGATAGATAAAGATGGGGGGATGTGAGAGAGGGAGAGAGACACACAGACAGAAAAACACAGAGATGGAGAGAGTGAGAGACACAGAGAGAGAAAGATATTTAGCTCCTGAGAAGATAGGCCCCGAATGTGGGTGCACCCGGAACGCGCTCGCACTCCGAATGCACTCGCCATGCGCACTCCGAATGCGCGCACCGCGCACGCATGCGCTGTACGAAAAACCCGAAAATATCGCTATTTCGGTATATCTCGATATGAGCCCATCGATATATTTAATCGGAAAATTTCCATATCGACGGACCCTAGTGCAGTGTTGAGTGAGTATTTCAGAGGTGGCATCTTTAGGATGTTAAATTGAAGTCTTACCTACTTGGTGCCAAGTATACCTGGACAGGCACAGGGAACCTTGATAATAATTCTCACAATCGATTTTACGTCTCATCTGAAGGATGGTATCACTGATATTGTAGCATTGGAGCTCCTGTAGATAGGTGGTTAGAGCAAGCGTGTTTGAATCCAAAGCAGATCAGGGCAAAACCTTGGGCAAGTTTCCTTACTCCACACACCTAATAATAATCGTCCAAAAAAACCCACAATAATACAAATTGGTCATTTTCAATCCACGACTCTTTGTGGGACACAGCTGTGCGTAATTGGTTGCCGCGTTTCGCCCACAAATATCCAGTCAATTCACTTTGCTGTATATTCTGTGAAGCGCTTTGAAACATCAATAAGATGTGAAAAGTGCTATATCAAATGTAAGGATTATTATTATTGCAGCACTATTATTGCAGCCTAGGCAACAATAGACTATAAGTTCGATATCCTGATCGGGAGCTTGAACCCACAACTTTCTAAACCAGAAGGTGCCATTATCTAAGATTCTTGTTTTGCTTGTTATCGTGATGATTGTCCTTTCCTTTCTCAGTACTTGGACTGTCTGTGGGCACAGATACAGAAGATGAAAAAGGATCGTTGGCAGGAGAAACATATCTTGAGACCGTACTTGGCTTTTGACAGTGTGCTGTGTGAGGCCTTGCAGCATAACTTGCCACCTTTCACACCGCCTCCTCACACAGAAGCCTCCATGTACCCTGTACCAAAAATCATTTTCAGAATGTTTGACTACACAGACGCTCCTGAAGTAAGTTGCTGCTTGACATCGTGCGGAATTAGAAAGCGGCGCACGGGCTGTGAAAGGAATTATTTCTGAACTCTTAATGTGATGTAGATGCCTGGAGACAAGCAGCAGAAAAGGGAAGACTTTAAATGATTGTTAAAAAGAAATGGAGAATAGAAGTTGGACAGGGGAGAGCAATGATAAAATGTAAGCAACAAAAATGTGTTTTGTTGGACACATGCTGATCATAACCTTTCGCCCACAAAATATACAGTTAATCCACTTGATAGTATATCCTATGAACTTACTTGGGATGTTCTCCCGATGTGAAATGTGCTCTACAAATGTAATATTGTTGTTGAAATGTATCGTTGATGTGTTAAAGCATTCTATCACAGCAAGGATTATTATTATTATAACCTGTTATTTTTGAGGTTCCAGTGTCATGGATGTTTGCAGTTGTTTCTTTTATTTGGGGGCTGTAATCTGGGATGAATTGGATAGACTTTGAAATGGGTGTGTTGGGTCTAGTGATTTGGCTATGATTGTTGATCATTAACCGAAAGATCTAGACTGTTTACTACCATTAAAAATCATGTGTGCAATTATGTAAATCTGACTAGGTTTATTGGTCTGTTGGAAAGAGTATTGATATGTGTAATTCTAGGTTTTGGGGCTCTTGAGATAGAGAGTTGTAGAACTGGGTTTGTTAAAAATAAATTGTGTCTCACAAATCTAATGGACTTTTTTGGTAGAACCACCAAAGTGATAAATAAAAAAGGAAGATGAACAGATGTGATTTATTTAGATTTTCAGAAGTCATTTGATAAGATGCCACCAAAAACTTACTAGTTTAAAATGAAGGCATATGAAATTGAAGCCAATATTGTAACATGGATAAGAAATTGGTTGTGAGATAAGGGGCAGAGATAACATCAGACATTCTTTGATTTGTATTTCCCCCAAGAATTGTACAGTGGGAAATTGCAAAGGGACAGAAAGATTACTTGGTGTGCAGAGCTATGGTACATGTCTTTGAAATGTCTCAATTACATGATAATGAGCTGTTTCAATTGCAAGAATTATTATTATAGTGGAAACTCCTTGATAGATGGAGGTTCACAGCTGTATTGAGACCTTTTTTTCTTTTAGGGTCCAGTTATGCCTGGCAGTCACTCTGTTGAGAGGTTTGTAATCGAGGAAAATCTACGCTGCATCATCAGATCTCATTGGAAGGAAAGAAAAAACTGGTATACCTACATTTCGTACTGAAAGATTGTTTTATTTATAGAGTTACAGTTAAGCTTTCTGCAACCTGTGTTATTTTTTAATGGGATCTTTCTGTACAAAGTTTGAGTGTTGTAATGTTCAGTGAAACTCTTCTGTGTTTGCGGGGCTTTCAACAGTCCTGCCAAACGAGTCCTGCATAAGCTAAAATGGCTGGCGTACAGCAGTAATTAAAACAACCTGTAGATTCTATAAATATCTAAGATCTTAGATGCTATTGAGTAAAAATAAATAGGGTTATAAATGGACAATTTCAGGACAGACACAGATATGTAAGTGTGCCAGGGAGTAATTAACACCTGAACTAGGTTACCAGGAAAGGTGGTTGAAGTCAGCACACTGGATGCATTTCAGAACAGCTTGCTGTTGTGATGGGAGGACAGTCGGAAGGGTATTCTGGACGGATGAGATCAGGTGGGCAGAAGGTTGTTCTCGTTAAATCAGTTGTGTGATCTTGTGAAAGCAGGGTGGCTAAAGTTATGTGCCAAGTTTAAAAGCACGAGGGAAGAAAGACAAAATCCAAAAATGTATGTTGGCATTGGTGCTGCTGACTATACACTGAGTACTGCTCAATTTCCATTAATTGCTCCAGAACGCGAAGGTCTAGCAATTCACACTGTGCAAGTTGTGATGCTTCAGGTAGGAAAAGACAGAGCAGCTGAGTGCAGTTATAGACATGATAAGTTTATCATTTTGTTTTCAAACAAGTGTATTTTGTCCCCTATATTACTCAAGTAAAATTTCTGCAGTTTACCCAGAGGTGATATTTGTAATGCAGTTTATCCAGAGGTGATATTTGTAAGGCAAATCTTGCCTTACAAATCTTGACAGAATTTTTTGATGAGGTAACGGAATGGGTGGATAATGGTAGCGCAGTTGATGTAGTTTACATGGACTTTCAAAAGGCATTTGACAAAGTGCCACATGAGAGACTTATTATGAAATTAAAGGCCCATGGCGTAAAAGGGACAGTGGCAGCGTGGATCCACAACTGGCTGCGAGACAGAAAGCAGAGAGTTGTAGTGAGCGGCTGTTTTTCAGATTGGAGGGAAGTGAGCAGTGGTGTGCCACAGGGATCGGTTTTGGGACCATTGCTGTTTGTAATCTACATCAATGATCTGGACTTGGGTGTACGGAGTACAGTTTCCAAGTTTGCAGATGACACTAAGTTAGGGAGAATAGTAAACAGTGAGGAGGATAGTAGCCATCTGCAAGAGGATATAGACAAATTGGTAAAGTGGGCAGACACATGGCAGATGAAGTTTAATGCAGAGAAGTGTGAGGTGATGCATTTTGGGAGAAGAAATGAAGGGAGGCAATATAGGCTAGATAGTACAATTTTAAATGGTGTAAAGGAACAGAGAGACCTGGGGATTTGTGTTAGTGACTCGTTGAAGGTGGCAGGACAGGTAGACAAGGCTGTTAAGAAGGCATATGGGATACTAGGCTTTATAAATAGGGGTATAGAGTACAAAAGTCAGGAAGTGCTGACTAACCTCTATAGGACTTTGGTGAATCCTCAGCTGGAATACTGTGTTCAATTCTGGTCACCACACTACAGAAAGGATGTGAAGGCATTGGAAAGGGTACAACGAAGATTTACTAGGATGGTGCCAGGATTGAGGGATTTCAGCTATGAGGAGAGGCTAGATAGGCTAGGGTTATTCTCCCTGGAGCAGAGAAGATTGAGGGGAGACCTAATAGAGGTTTATAAGATCATGAGGGGGTTTCGACAGGGCAAATAGAGAAAAACTATTTCCACTCGTGGGTGAATCTGTGACTCGTGGTCACAGATTTAAAATAGTTTCAAGGCGCAGTAGAGGGGAGCTGAGGAGAAATTTTTTCACTCAGCGAGTTGTTCGAATCTGGAATGCATTGCCTGAAAAGGTGGTGGAGGCTGATTCGATAACAACTTTTAAAAGGGAATTAGATCTTTATTTAGGGAGAACGGGTCTATTAGGCTATGGGGAGCGGGCAGGGCAGTGGGATTGAATCGCTCTTTTCAAAGAGCCGGCACAGACTAGATGGGCCGAATGGCCTCCTTTTGTGCCGTAAAATTCTATGATTCTATGATTCTATGATATTCTGTAATAGAGTTTGAATCTGCCTTGGGTAAATTTCGTATTTTTTACTTTGTCTTCTCTCTCCTTTTTCCTGACAGCGCTGCACAATTACTCAGCTATCCTGGAAAGAACAAGATTCCTCTGAATTATCATATAGTGGAGGTGTGTGTGTATTTATAATAGAAGCTGTTACTAGCTTTTATTTTTCATGATTTGTAGTATAATTTTAGTTGCAATTATTTCTTATAACAAAATTATATTTTGACTAATTGTAACAGGGGGTCTGAAACTGCGATTTCCATAACACATTCAGTTCTGGAAAATGTAGGCTGAGTTAAGCATTATCACATATTATAAGATGATATTTTTTAATACAATTGTTTTGAGTATGGAATGCAATGTGTTTGCAAGGTCTCTTATTTTGAAAGCGATGAATTTCATCTTCCAGGGGGCTTACTTCACTCTTATCTGTTCTCCAGAGAATATCTTCAAGTAATGAATATCCCTCACAAATTATGTAAATAGTGTGTAGTTATGAGGCCATTCCTAGTTAATGTGTTTCTCAAGGCGTTCTCTAAAGTGGTTTAAAGTTTGTACCTTTTTGACCGTGATATTGATTGGCAGACTTGCTTTACATTCATAACAGACTTGTGGGCGGAAGGTGTTTTTCTTGGCTGTTTAGAAAGTAACTAATTTTAGAAAAACCATATTAACTTTTACTTTGTTTCAACCCAGTAAAATTGTCTGCCTAGAGTAGGGAAAAGTTAAGCTGTTTGCAAAATAAAAGTAGTAAAAAGTATTCATTTAAATCAGTGTGTTCATCTCCAAATTATTTCCTATCCTTTTTATAAAATCCACCCTCTATTTGATTTCTTTCTGTGAGATGGAAAGTTTTGTTCTCACCTCTAGAATGGACAGATGTCTAAGTGAGCGTGCTTTTCCATCAGAAACATCACTTTATCCTGTACAACCAGTCACTGGGAGAAAGCAATCCTCCTACTCAGCTCTTGTTATCCTCGTAAGCCAAGTCCTAATGACTAGCCTGGTCCTTGCTTGACTGTGCGATCAATGGTGATTTTAGCTGGATAGACTTCAGCAGTTAGCCCAACAATAAAAAAATATATTTGCACTTTTAATTGCTTGACATATCAGTGTTAGGAGTTGAGTTTTAATTGTTCTAACCGAATGTTCAGAAACAAAACATCCCAAAGTGAGAGAAAGGGATGGATGAAAGGGAACGAGATGCCAAGGTCCAGTAGTTTAAGCTGTGTCTGTGTAACCAACCAATCGCTATTTTCCGTGTGTGACGCTGAGTGCACTATTATCTTAGTTTGCTGTCGATACTTTTGTGTTTTTTGCTAGGGTTGGAAATTTAAAGGCCATGGGATGAGGGCGATGACAAAATGTGAGATTGTTGCGTTCACTTTTGGCACTTATCTTTGATTTTAACTAATGGTATTGCTGTGTTTTTTTGTAGGTTGTCTTTGGGGAGCTCTTCCAATTGCCTGTACCTCCACACATTGAAGTCATGTACACAACACTGTTGATTGAACTCTGTAAACTGCAACCTGGCTCTTTGCCGCAAGTGGTATCCTTTCAGTTGTTGTTGTTTTAGCTTTTAGTTTGAAGTGCTTGCCCCACACAGCTTCAGATATCATGTCAACATTTTGCGATTGATTAGTTGGTTAAAACAAATATTAAGATCAGTCGGTGCTGTAAGTGTACCACTGCTATATTGTGGGTTCATAGTACATCCATATTATATACCAAAACACATTGTAATGGGGTTTGATTGTATTGACAGGCAAATAACTAAAGGTCTACTGAATAAGTAGGCCTTTAGTTGCTTGTCAAAAGGCAGTAATAATTGGCTCTGGGCTGTTAGTTTTCTTTAGCTCACAGTAGCAGTTATCAAATGTACATATAAACGTCTTATCTTAAAAGTTAGAAACTTTCAGGTTCCTCTCCCCTCCCTCATGATCGCATTTCATGCCCTGTTGTACTTAACATAAACCTCAGCTTGCACAAGCCACGGAGATGTTATATATGCGTATGGATTCTATGAACACAATTTGCATAGACAGGTAATTTAATTGTTGCATCTTCCCCCCTCCCCCCAAAGGTTTGTAACTGATAAAATGGTGTTGTCAAACATATGTCAGCTTTCCAGATTAAATTTTTCTATATGTTATAACTAAATTACATTTTGACTATTTGTTGTAATGGGGGTCTGAACTGTTTAGTGAACTGGTAAATGTTTTGACTAATATGGCTTTAACTATTAAGTGCTCCATCACTACATTTATATTAAAAGTAATATACAGTAGAAGCCTGGTTATCCGGCACGCTTGGGGGTGGGTCGACTAATTGACTGTGCCGGATAATCGGGCGGTAAGTTGCTGAAAACCCAACACAAAAAATTTACTTATTTTAAAACATACTATATTAGTAATATACTAAATAGTGACAGAATATTGTATAGCTACTTACCAATAAAGATTTCGGCACACTTGGTAAAAAATTGGTAAAAAAAAACCTCCAAGTTCGTAAGTTTAATAAGTGCATATGTGCACGCATTGCGTGCATGCGCAAATTGAGCATACTCACGATTGTTGGAATGGGGAATTGCCCCGGGAGGGGGTCGAGCAATCTGGTTGATCGGGTCACAGATAAACAGGCTTCTACTGTACTATGATGCTTTACCAAATGTTATTTTGTTGTTTTTATAACTCATAAAGGGTAGTGTGTGCACTTGCACAAACTGGGGTTAGTCTAATGATCTCTATGCTTTGGGGGAAATTCTCAGCTTTAGCAACTGCAAAGTAATTAAATGCAGATGGGGGTGGCCCAGACCACATAGAATACAGAAATTTTACATAGTGCCTTTCACATCGGGAGGATGTCACAAGCCGTTGGACAGTCAGGGATTCGGGTCTGAGCTGGGGATTGGAGAGGGTAGAATGTGCAGTCGGAGAGGATTTTGAGATGTGCCTTGAAGGAAGGAAGGGTTGATGTGCGGGTGGAGAGAATGTTTGTTTGAGTGACTGCAGGGTGAGGAGCTCTCTGCTCAAAGTTACACCGTCTACATGTGGTCTGTAGAGTGAGGTTCCAGTATCTCCGCTCTCTACACAGAGCAGAATTGTGGAGAAAATGTTATAGCACACCACCCTGTACAATAGTGCAAGACGTTACTTAGAAGCCAACTTGTGTTGTTTCATCAGTCCCTTCCAATCACAGCCATACTCAATATGGCTTCCCTTGGTTTTCTATCTGATTCAACCCGATATATTCTGACTGCAGCCTAACCATCTTCTGTTCAGGCTCAGCCAACGACCGCCTACGGTTACAATTTACAATTGTACAATGGCAATTAGTAAAGCATTGACAATAATTCTTACATTTGATATAGCGGCTTATCACATTTTTGAGACGTCTCAAAGTGCTTCACAGAATATGCTGTCAAGTGTCTTCATCGAATCATAGAATTATACAGCACAGAAGGAGGCCGCTTGGCCCATCGTGTCTGTGTCAGCTTTTTGTAAAAAGCTGTCCAAATCAATCCTACTCCCCCGCTCAGTACCCATAGCCCTGCAAACCTGTCCTCTCCAATATACTTTACACTATATTTTGTAGGCATAACGATTGGTTGGGTGAACTGCAAAGCCATCCATCTTTGGGTTGCAGACAGTGGACAAGCCTGCAATCACCTTGAACACTTGAACGGTTGGCTCATGTCGAGCCAACCGATATATCCATATCCCCCCCCTCCCCCCCGCCGTCTCTCTCTCCCTCCCCCCCCCAGCCGTCTCTCTCCCCCTCTCCCCCCCAGCCATCTCTCTCCCCCTCTCCCCCCCAGCCATCTCTCTCCCCCTCTCCCCCCCAGCCATCTCTCTCCCCCTCTCCCCCCCCCAGCCATTTCTCTCCCCCACAGCCGTCTCTCTCCCCCCCCCCCCCCCCCCCAGCCGTCTCTCTCCCCTCTCGCCCCCCCAGCCGTCTCTCTCCCCCCCCCCCCCCCAGCCGTCTCTCTCCCATCTCCCCCCCCCCAGCCGTCTATCTCCCCCTCCACCCAGCCGTCTCTCTCCCCCTCTCCTCCTCCCCCCAGCCGTCTCTCTCCCGCCCCCCCCCCAGCCGTCTCTCTCCCCCCCCCCCCCCCCCAGCCGTCCCTCTCCCCCCCCCCGCCCAGCTGTCTATCTCCCCCTCCCCCCAGCCGTCTCTCTCCCCCTCAACCCCCCCAGCCGTCTCTCCCCCTCACCCCCCTCCAGCAGTCTCTCTCCCCCTCACCCCCCACCCCCAGCAGTCTCTCTCCACCTCACCTCCCCCACCCACAGCCGTCTCTCTTCCCCCACCCCTTGCATACCTGTATTATGTATTCGAGGACTATGAATACAAGATGGTGGCTTTGCACCTCGGTCTGTGCATTGTGTATAGAGATGAGCATTCTGGGTCTTGTAGTTGATTGTGCTCGCATCCCGATTTTTTACCTCGATATACCGTTTTTCGATATATCGGTATTTTTAAAATGTCTATATCGGCATACCGATACGAAAATCATATCGGGTTTTACCGATATACCGATATATCGCCGTTCCCTACTAGCTACTATTACAAAGGTTTGCACATCAATATACAGTCAATTCACTTCACAGTATATTCTTTGAGACGTCTAGAAGATGTGACAAATGCAAGGATTTTATTATTATGGTTGCCTGAAACAGAACTGTTTTAGTTGGTCAATTTTACCTGAAATGTGCCTGAATTGTTAACTTGGATAATGATTTTTGATTGGTTTCTGTTTCAGATTTATCAATTGGTTTTCCCATCATTTGAGTAACTTTCAATTCCGTTGGAGTTGGGATGACTGGTATGTTGGTTTTCCAGAATTATTATATGATTCAATTCTTTACTTGATTTCTATCTTAAAAAAAACAATAATAAAAATTGGTCATTTCAATCCACGGCTGTTTGTGGGACACTGCTGTACACAAATGGCTGCCCGTTTTGCCCACAAATATACAGTCAATTCACTTTACAGTATATTCTGTGAAGCGCTTTGAGACGTCTAGAAGACGTGAAACCTTAGCAAGTTTCCTTACTCTCCAAGGATAATAATCCCATATAAAATAAGCAAATAATAATAATTTGGTCACTCAATCCACACCTGTAGGACTGCTGTGAGTAATTGGCTGCCACGTTTAGCCCATTCGTATCTTGTGAAGTGCTTTGAGACGTCTTGAAGACGTGATAAGGCACCATTTCAAATGCAAGTATTATCATTATGTCTTGAGACTGGCCTTACACGTTGGTAGGGAGGGAGTTGCAAGGATTCTGTGATGGGGGTTTTTGAGAGTGGGGGCAGAGTAGCTGATCGCTCGCCCACCGATGGTGGAAAGGGTAAGGCAATGGGGGACATAAAGCAGGCCAGTATTCACTGAGCGATTCTACTGTGCAAAATTTATAATGATATATAGCACCATTAAAGTCAGCATGACTTCCCAAGGCGCTGGTATTATTAATAACACCACCTAAAGTAATATTGCAGAAATAGACTCAATATTTTGAGCTTAAATTGTTTTATCTAGGTTTCCCAGAGGGTTATTTTCAATTAGATTTTACTTTTTTAGTTGAAGTACGTTGAAAATCATAGTGGGCTTTAAGCAGATTGGAATTTGAGAGAGGCTAAGGGGAAAAGAACTGTAAACTACTTTCAATGATCTGGTTTCAGGCTCATAAATAGTTTTACAAGCTCCAAGGAGTTCTGTTTCTGGGAATCATGGCAAAGTGGCAGGACTTGTTCGCACAGCTCCCTCACCTGGATGAGGGGAATCTGTGAGAGAATAGGTCTAGGACTTATTTGCTTGTATTAAGGTGGCTTATCTTTGGGAATAGGGCTAGGAACAATTTTATGTGGAGGTAAAATTGAGCTTTGTTGCTAATCTAGCTAAGGGAGGAGGGTCTGTTTAAAGTTTCTCTTTGATATTCAGTGTCAACAAACCACACGCCTTTCCTCTACATTCCCTAATCAATTTGTTGTTCAAATCACAGGTCTGATTGTCTGGCTCTGGACCCTGACAAGCCCAAACCAAAATTTGTACGTGAAGTGTTGGAGAAATGTATGAGGCAAGTGACATTTATTCCTTTTTTTTTTCCCTTTTCACTCTTGAATCCGTGCCCATTTCTCACTCTGCCTCTCACACAGAGAGAGGTCAGTGAGTTCCTGAGTTCCAAGGACTGGTGTAAAAATCAGGCCAGCCAGGATAACCCAGAATAACTTGAGTCCTGTTTGTCTCAGCATTCACTTGCTTTGGCGCTTCACGTGTTAAGGGATAGAGCCTTTTTCTTGGGACAGAGTGGGGGTTGTTTTGTGTGTCTGTGTGAGGCAAACTTGCATATTTGGGCAGGATTCCAACTAGAGAAACGTCCTCTGAAATCTGTATTTGATAATCGAAATAAAACCTCAATAAAAATTTTATAGAGCGTTTATATTGTTTTGCATTTGATTTATGTCAATGTCAACATTTTGTAAGTACATTTTAATTTTTTTAAAAAAAAACACGCCATACAGAAAACTACTTGTGTTTGATGGCTCTGTTGTCTTGTTTATAGACTCTCGTATTATCAAAGATTAGTGGACATTGTACCTGAAAACTTTGCAGCCTTGTTGCCAGCAAATCCCTTATGTATTTACAAGTATGGAGATGAGAGTAACAGTAAGTACAAGATATTAATTTCTCTTGTGAACATGGTAAGAATATTAGAAAACAGTACTGGTACTCAGCTAATAGTTATAGTAACGTCTATGTAAAACCAAATGATTTGTTTAATAACACACTAGATTGAGGACTCAAGAAATCCAGTGTGTATGGCTTGATATGGAGCCCGCTGTACCCTTTGTTGCTGGGTGGACTCAGTGGAAGGACTGGACTCTTTAAAAATGTAGTTTGTTGTTGCTTGCTTGGTCTGTGATCTTTATTTTGTTCCCATCGCTTGGCTACACGCAGGGTGCCAGGGTCAGCCGGCGTGCTCACCAGGTGTATCTACACTTCGTCCTCACTTAACATCGCAGTTATATTCGAGAAAAGTGTGACATTAAGCGTAACAATATTAAGTGAACCCGCGCCAGAATACCAGACATTGAGCGTCTATGTACGCCTACACTACCCAAAGTGGTTTGTTTCCACCCGCGTGAACGATGTAATAGTGAAAGTCCGATGTTAAATGGATATACTTTCCCCTATGTGTCAGCGACATAATAACAAAACAACATTGACAGAAGCAAAGAAGCGAGATCTACCTGTACATACGTGCTCTGTGACTGCACAATTGAAAATAATTCATGAATGATAGAAGATACCAGAAAACAAATATGCCCATGTTACTCCCAGGTGCAAAAACTTTTCCGATGAGGTGTAAAGTGCACCTCTATGTCAATCGGTTATTGAGATCCTTCTTGAAGAACAGACAAACGTTGTTTTATGAGAATAAAGGATGAGGCCCTTTGGAAATTGAGTTGGAAGATATTACGTCAACCAAAGTCATCAGTAAAATAAATTGTTCTTGTTGATTGCCTTCCAAGTATAATATATTATTACTGTTTATTTTTGCAAACCGCAAAGTTGTCATTAACGTTGGTGTGATTTGAATTCCAACTGTGTTGATTTGAGCCAGTTGTGATATTGGAGGGAGGAGAGAAGTTGCAAATAAAGCTAAATGTGATTTGTGTGCAGTGCAAAAGTGCTAATGTGGGAAAATTCCTGATCCAGTTAGAAATTAAACTATATCAAGCAGGCACACCATCCTGTAATTTTACTGGCTGGGTGTCTTGTTCAGACTCAGTGGTTTTTCAAATGTATATTAAAGTTACACACGTATGCGCGTGTGTGTGTGCGCGCGCCTTGCTCTTGCTCGCTCTCTCTCTCTCAGAGCCTTGATCAGTGGGTAGCACTTTTGCCTGTGATTCAAAGCTTGGGTGTTCAAGACCCACATTCAGTCTTGGGCCTCAAAGTGCAGGTTGAAAGTCCGATCCCGTGCTGGGGGAATGCTGCGTTGTTGGAGGGGCAACATTTTAAACTGCGGTCCTGACTGCCTGTTCAGATCTGTTCAAAGATCCAGCGATATGATTCAAAAAGAGAAGGCGGCTTCTCCCTATGTCCTGATCAATAATTCCCCCAATATTCACTTATTGACTGTTTGTGAGCTGCAGCCGATTTGTGCACAACAAAAGCCCACAGTCACTCCATTTCACAGTATTCCTGTGAAGTGATTGAAACTCCCTCCTGATGTGAAAGATGCTCTAACAAATATAATGATTATTATTACATTAATGAGTTAGTATTAAAGGCCAGGAGGCTCGCTGCTTATCCTGTCAGTGGTCAATTTATTCCTTGAAGCATGTTACGACCAAAAAAAACATTGGAAGGAGCAACGAAAGAGAGAGAGAGAGAGAGAGGGGGGGTATGGTCCTAGAAAAGTCCAGCTCCATAACTAGTCAGCAAGCGAGGTGGGACTTGGGTACCTTCACAGAACGCTAAACAATGGTGGTGTTTGATGCTGAGCTGGGAGAAGGCGGGTGGGGTGGGGTTGCAGACTGGTAGTAACAACAACAACCTTGATTTATATAGCGCCCTTCACAGCGGTTGGCGTCTCAGAGCGCTTCACAATAGCGGATCCCGGGACTGAGCCTGGGACAGGGGTAGAAAGGTGACCAAAGGCGCGGTCGAAAAGAACGATCTTCAGCAGGGACCTGAAACTGAGAAAAGAGGGGGCAAGACGAAGGTGGTGAGGGAGGGAATTCCAGAACTTCGGGCATAGTGGCTGAAGGCACGGATGCCGAGGGTGGAACGGAGGATTCGGGGGAACAAGGAGGAGACCAGACTCAGAGGAGCGAAGGCAACGGGTGCTGGATTGAGGAGAGAGGTAACAGGGTGCAGAGAATTGGAGGGATTTGAAAACAAGGGTGAGGATCTTGAAGTCAATCCTCTCTGGGATAGGGGTCCAGTGAAGTCTGGCAAGGACTGGGGTAATGGGAGAGCGAAGTTTGGTGTGGGTGAGATGATGGGCAGCAGAGTTCTGAATAACTCTGGTAAAGAGAGGGTAAGTCAATTTTATGGCATTGCGTGACAGGTTAAGCTCCTACTTTAGCTGCTGATCCTCCTCCCAAGAAACCAATCTACATTGTTATGAATGAATAGATGCTGTTTCATTAATCAGTGTCATTTGGGAATATCTTTCATATCAATGTAATTAATTTTTTTGTGCTGCACTGTATTTCTCAATGTGAAAGAACATCTTGTTACTTTCAGTCCATTCGACAACCTACTTTGTTCAGATCAATGCTTCTCCCTCCTGCCTGGAACCCACTTTGGCACAAAATGTTTCTTAAAAATGTGACTGATTCAAAGGGTTGCAAAAGGTGAAATAGAGGTTAACTGTTTGTCTCTGCTCGCCAGATACTCTGCCAGGCTACCATGTGGCTGTCAGTGTTTGCACTGGTATTAAAACCAAAGCTGGCATCGATGAGATTGTGAGTATCCTGAAGGACCTTCCCAATCCTAACCAAGATGATGATGATGGTAAGGAATTGCTTTTGATTTTATTTAAGGATCAGAATCCTGTTCAGTGTGTTTGTATATTACATGGCTCCTGATGCCATATCAAAAAAACCATACAGATTATACACACGTTTATTTCTATGTAGCTGGGCAGGGCTGATGAGGGGGCCAGGCGGGTTGGGGGTCACGGAGCCTGTAACATCTGTGCCTGTAACTCACTTTAGCAGGTGAGTGGAATGCTTCAGGTTAGCGGCTGGGAAATTGAAAGGAAGTTGTGGAACAAAAGAATCATCTGTATTTCTGTGGACAGTATCTGTCCGCATTCTATATTTTGGTGAAAGGACTTTGTATAATTCAATGAGCTGAAATGGGATTTTTTTTTCAGTTGCTGCCATACAATAATGCAAAGTGATACACTTTTTTTTACAAAGTGCGTGTTGAAGCTATCTTAAAACCAATGGTTTATTTGAAAAAAATCTATTTATATCCTATTCAGTATTGTCTTCAAAAGCATCATTTATTAAATGATTTTTTTGATTTGTGTAGGAAATGCATGTTCACATTAATGTCGAGTTTTGCAAGTTGTCTGTTTCCTGCAATTGTGATCACCGTTCTGTAGTTTGATGCATGTTAATATTGTAATACAACAACAACTTAGATTTATACGCCGGACGGCGTCTCAGAGCGCTTCACAACAGTGGATCCCGGCACCGAGCCAAGGGGCAGGGGTAGAAAGGTGACTAAAGGCGCGGTCGAAGAGAAAGGTCTTTAGCTGTGAATACAATTACTTTGGGCATTTTGTGGTGGAATTACTGCAACGGGTCGATTCTAATCTGCTACAATGACGCTGTTTCCACTGGGTTTCAGATGAAGGGTTCAGCTTTAATCCCCTGAAGATTGAGGTTTTTGTGCAGACCTTACTTTTCCTGGCCTCCAAGTCCTTCAGCCATTCCTACGGTGCTTTGGCAAAGTAAGTGTGTCTATCGTTATTAACAAAATAAAGAAAACCCGTTATGCCCTGTCTACCATTTGCTTGGTGTAGGGCAATATACATACGGTATCGGGCACTGTTCTGATTCCAAGAACTTGTACTCCTGCACTGAAACAATCACAGAAAATTCTCCACCTTTTAATGTGTCAGCTCGATGCCGATGTCGCTTGTTTCCTGCCAGGCGCAGAAAGCTTCTCTGATGTCCTGCCTGCGCCCTGAGGCATGAGCATTTATGTGCCTGAAGTTCCATTGATATCACTTCATTTGCAAAGGAACCATTTCTTTTTTAGTGCAAAGTTAACTAGTCAGTGCCAAAAGCCAGGTCTGCTGTTCTCATCCACCCCCATTAATTCTTCCTCCTCCCTCCATATTTTACAAGTGCCCATTAATACTGCTTGACTGATGTATAGCACTTAAACACACGTGTGTTTCAGTTGATATGTTGGTGCTCCCATCTTCCTGTGGAGGGTGTGACTTCTGATTCCCTGAGTTCCTGATTTTGGCAGAGTGCTGCCAGGCAGCAGCTGAATTAAAGATATATGTTCTTCATTGGAAGGGCAGGAAATGGGAGTCATTAACACAGTCCTCTGTGGAGCCCATAGAAGGAAATATCATCTTAAAGTCCCGTAGTGTGTTGGTTTAATAACAATTTAAAGCAAGTTTGATTCCTGGGCAGAGTGAAACCTTTAGCAAATTTTCTTATTCCACATTCCTCTATTTACCCAGCAGTATTGTAAGAACCAGGTTGTTTGGCTATTGGGGATTTCCTGGGGGTAATAATTCCTTCAAATTTGATTTTTTTTTTTAAAAAGATAATTTAATCCATGACTGTTTATGGGACACTGCTGTGAGATATTGGCTGCCACGTTTCGCCCACAAAATATAATCCATTCACTATACAGTGGGCATATTCTGTAGAGAACTTTGAGACATCTCAAAGATGTGAAAAGGTGCTATATGAAATGCCAGTATTCTTATTGTTTTTAAGCGATGCAGGAGTAAATGAAGGGGGGTCAATATGTTTACTGCATGAGCATTGTATACATTGTAGTTTTTTTAAAATTTCAAGAGACTCTTTCCCACAATTTGTAAATATTTAACGGTTTTTATTCACTTCATAGATTTCATGAGGTGTTTAAGGTGTTGGCTGAAGGAGATGAGGGCAAATTACATGTTCTCAGAGTTATGTATGATGTATGGAAGTGTCATCCTCAGGTAAGATGGTTTTTGTGTTTTCACCTTTCTCTGTCCCACACGGGGTAAATCTGGCTGTAAGGTTACAAAGTATATTTTTGAACAGGACAACTGGGGATAACTATTTGTGTGGGGTTGGATTCAGTAGCTGTGCTTATTCTGAATCTGTAGCTTAATAGCCATTCAGCGCCTTGGGATGTCCTCCTGACATGAAAAGTGCTATACACATGTAATTTTGTTGTTATCGATCCCTGTGTCTATAAAAGGCAAATCGTATTGATGCATTTTCTGTTCTTTAACAATATTAGGCTGAGGCTGCTCTTTGTAATGTGGCAAATATATATATATATATGGCCACCCGATTCACGGCTGTTTGTTGGTCACTGCTGTGTTCAATTGGCTGTTGCGTTTCACCCACATAATATACAGTCAGTACAACAAAAAGAACAGAACAGCAAAGCTATATATATATATATAGAGCACATTTCACGTTGGGAGGATGTCCAAAAGCACTGAAAATTTACACAATATTCTGTGAAGGACTTTGCAACATTTCAATGACGTGATAAGGCGCTATATCAAATGTAAGGATGATTATTATTATATTGCGTATCTGATCAGACTCCTGCCTTTTCATTTTGCAGATGATGGCCATGTTAGTTGATAAAATGATTCGAACACAAATTGTCGATTGTGCCGCAGTAGCAAACTGGATCTTCTCTTCAGAGATGTCTCCTGATTTTACCAGGTAACGTGTAGTAGCTGCATGTGTGCTTTTAATGTCTTACAATATCATATTGCTATAAAGGTTGCACAAGGCTAACCCTGCTGTGATTGTTCTCCAGGATGTATGTCTGGGAAATTCTTCATTCCACCATACGGAAAATGAACAAGCATGTGTTGAAGGTCCAGAAGGAACTGGAAGAAACTAAAGATAAACTAGATAAGCAGCATAAAAGAGTAAGTATAATTCACATTACACTGGTTGTTTGGTAATTGGAGTATCAAAATTTACTCAAAGATGATGGGGCAAGGCACGGTATTTCCAAAGTCAATCACGAGAGGGAGCATGCGGATTATGGCTGTCTGGGCAGTAATACAGACCTGCCTGGACCTGTCTGTTGTGTAAAATGGGGTACAATTTAACAGTGTGGGTTACCTTGCAGTACAATCTTTCGCACACAAATATGCAGTCAATTCAATTTACAGCAATTGTGTGTGTTCCTGCCATCACCCAACTTCCACACTTGAGAAACCTTCAGCAGGAGCCAGCAGCAGTAGACATGGGATTGTACTGTAATTATTATATTATTGTATATAAAGATGTTGGGGGAGGTGCTGGGAGCCATGTTAAATAGAAAGAGCTGCTGTGTGAGGGTCAGGGTTACTTGCTGATAACTTCATAATAAAAACTTGCTCAACATTAAACCCATGCTAGGCTGTACATAAGATAAAATAAAAACAAAAGAGTAAATCTCTTGCTTTGTTGCGATGGGGTGAAAAGTACAACTTGAGGTGGAGGGGTGGAAATGCAGCCTTAAACTTGTAACCACCTGTGAAGTAGAGTAAACGCATTCTCTTATTTTCCTAAAGCGAGATAGTGATGAAGAGTATGATAACAGTGATGAGGATGATGGGCCTCTCGAAGATCAGATTGAACGTCTACAGGAGAAAGTCGAGTCTGCTCAAAGTGAACAAAAGAATCTTTTCCTTGTAGTTTTTCAGGTAAAGTGGCAAGTTTGAGTTTGTTTCTCTTGATTTACAAATTTTTTGGAAGAAAAAAAGAATTGAATTGATGTCTGCCCCATAGAGTTCTTCATGCCAATACTGAAGGTTCTTTGTTCTTCACAGCGTTTTATAATGATTCTGACAGAACATCTCGCCAGGTGCGAAACTGGTGGGATCGATTTTAACACTTCCTGGTATAAGAACTGCATTGAAAGGTTGCAGCAGATCTTTCTCCAGGTTAGTAACTGACCAGAAACAACTACATGTTTGATCTTTTATATTTTAATCTCTTAACCCTCACGTACGCTTGTTTTCTCTACATTCCCCATCTCATCTCTCTCTTTCCCTTCACTGACGCTTTTTCCCCCTGTCTTTTATCCTCCCCTCCTTTCCCCTTCCTTTTTTCCTTTCCCCGCTTGTTCATCCTCCTGCGATCTCCCCCCCCCTTCCTTTCACTCATTGTTTTAATAGCTGCACTGTTAAAATCACAGACACAATTATCCTGTTTGCTTTAAAGTAAAAGGAGTGCCACTGATAGAATTTTCTGTAAGATAGCCGCCGCGTTCATTGCTTCTTGTGCACTGTGCTGGATGTGCGTCAGATTTGATGAAGGGAAATAGTGGGAGGAAATGATTCCTAGGAGCTTCGACGTGATAGTAAAACGTGATACGTTTTGATGGGAGTTGCTGTGTTCAGTTTAATTTCCAACTGTTAAATTTTCATAGTGTTGATTGTTCAGACTAGTTTGAATTGATGATGAACATAAAACGTAATGTGAAGCAACCATAAATTTCCATTTACTTAAACTGCCAAGAGGCGACTACGGTTGTTTCACTGATCAAAACATTTGCGACAGGCCGGGTTTGCGATGATCCTGTAGCTCAGTGGTTAGAGCACTTGTCTTACAAGCGTGAGACCTGTGTTTGAATCCAGGACAGGTCAGGGCGAAACCTTGGACAAGTTTCCTTACTCCACATGCCTAATAATAATCCCTCCAAAAAGCATCATAATAAAATTGGTCATTTCAACCACGACTGTTACTGTGCGCAATTGGCTGCCACTTTTCGCTCACAAATATATGGTCAATTCACTTTATAGAATATTCTATGAAGTGCTTTGAGACATCTAGAAGACGTGAAAAACGTTATATCAAATGCAAGGATTATTATTATTACTATTATTATCCACTAAAGTTTTCCCTTTGTGTCTGTACCACAGCATCACCAGATTATCCAGCAGTACATGGTCACCCTGGAAAACCTGCTCTTCACAGCTGAGCTCGACCACCACATCCTCGCTGTGTTCCAACAGTTCTGTACTCTCCAGGCATAGTTATTCCGCAGCACCAGGCAAACGTTTTGAGATCCCCTTCCCCCGATGTTTTTGGAAACTGCTGACACGGCAGTCTCGTGTTGACGGACAATAGGCAGTGAAGCCGCTTTGCCTCTTCAGCTGTAAAACCGTGGAGCATGACATAAAGGTGCCATCTATTTTAGGAAAGGGTCCCTTCCTTCCTCCATTAAAAAAAAAGCCCCATAAAATAATCGGCCTCCACAGTAGATATAGAGACTTTAGAAATCCCAAAAGGATGAACGAACCTGCATAATGACTTGAGTTTGGTATTCATTCTAGTTTTAAATTTGCTTTACATTCATTGCAGTTTGATTTGCTGGATTGCAAGCTTATTAAAACCGTCTCTTTTCCCTCACGATCCTAACCAGACAATTTGTAAATCAAGTAGCTTGTTGTTAACTTGTCCAGCAATGCTGCTCCTATCATAACGGTAGACCAAAGTTTTGGATTTCAGTGTTGCGATTGAATTCCACCCGGTTCTTCCAGTAGCAGAACGCAGACAAATTCTACAGACCTTGATGTGGCTGAAATATATTTGGGATATGTTACTTTTTTAAACGAAAAGTGTATGTTTTTTTTAATTTTATACACACTGGTTGCTCCCAAGCTCGCGTACATGAGAAACTCAAAACTGAGCAGTCACTACATGGTTGAAAGGAGCTAAGAAATATTTTTTACAAAATTAAAAAAAAATACATTCATTGTAGGAAAACAGGAGTATGATTTATTGGGGGGGGTTCTAAACACTTATCACATGTATCAGGGAGTATTACAAAGTGTCATGAATGTATGGCTTCAAGCCCCTTATTGTTGCCTAGCTGTCTTCCTCGCTGTAACTCAGACCTATAAACTGAAACACAGTTCCTCATCAGCGGAGAAAGTCGAGATTTGTTTCTCAGCTAAACTTCCACGTTATTTATGGGGTGGAACCCTCAGATTGCTCCTCGGGTTCCCAGAAGAGTGTCTGTACAAACCACTTATGTTACCGTTGTGGGCCTCGTAATGCAGAGATAACAGTACACAAGGGTAATGCACAACATTTAGGCAAATCTCATTTTCAATTTGATGTCCTGGAGTAGACAAAAAACTGCCATGTTTAGCCTTTGAACAGATTACAGTGATGGGGCAGCGAGATTGATTGATCACCAGCTTTCGGGAATTGCAAGGGAGAGGCTGCAGTAGCTGGGAGTGATCACACCTGAGAAGAGCAGATTCGAGGAGATCTTATTACAGACGGGTCCAATATATTTACTGTGCACAAAGAATGGTGAATATGCATAAGTATGGGGCGTGCCAAGCATAGAGCAAATTGCAACAGTAATCCTTGCGTTTGATTTAGCGCCGTGTAATGTCAAGGCGTCTCAAAGCACTTCACAGAATACAGCTAGTTTGTGCACAGCATTGTCCCACAAACAGCCGTGGAGCGAGTGACCAATTTTATTTGAATAACTGAGAAACTGAGAGCTAGTGGTTTGGCTAATAAATTTGGTTAAAGCGTGTGCCACATCAGAGTAATGCACTATTGTGTATAAATAATTTTTGCAGTGATGTAAGCAAACGACCATCTGTCAATCTATGCTGTTTCTAAACTCCTGATTTCATTGTGTTGATAAAAAATCTTAGGATACCAAGTAGAATGTGGCAGAAAACTGGCCATTTTAATTCAAGATATTGTGAAGACAGTGAAGAAAATATTTACTCTGGATTGGAGGAAATGTGACATTACCTTTGAAGTGCACATTAAAACAAGTTCGAGGGAGCTTTGCTTGGGCAAATTTCTTTAATTCACACACCTAATAATAATCCCTCTAAAAAACAATAAATTGATCATTTCAATCCATGATTGTTTGTGGGACACTGCTGTGCGCAATTGACTGCTGTGTTTCACCCACAAATATACATTCAATTCGCTACAGTATATTCTGTGAAGCGCATTGATACATCTAGAAGTGAAAAGCGCTATATCAAATTCAAGGCTTATTATTAACAAATTGCATTTATATACCTTTCACGTTGGGAGAATGTGATCAATAAGAATAACCACTGGAGGAGGAATAGTGTCTACCTCATCAAACTAGATGTTGGTGCAATTTCATGAAAAAACTGGAAATGACCAATGATGATCTTTTGTTTATTTGGGGGGTGTAATCTGGTTCAAAGATCAATAGGAAAAATGAGAGAATTGCTGAGTTTATCGCCCTTGAAATGAGGGTAAAGGAAGGTCACCCACCTTATTCTCCATCCAAGGAGTCCTGTAGTTTAGGGGTTAGAGCACTTGCCTCATAAACAAGAAGACCTGGATTTGATTCTAGGGCAGGGTACCTTAGGCACACCTTATCCTTGCATTTGATATAACACTTTTTATGTCTTCTAAACGTCTCAAAGCGCTTCACAGAATATACTGTAAAATTAATTGACTATTTGTGGGTGAAACATAGGAACTTGCTTGTTAAGTCAATTGATGGATCACGTTCTGTGGGTGATGACACCTTTTAAAAATATATAATAATTTGATCATTTAATCCGCGACTGTTTGTGGAACACTGCTGTATGCAGTGTCTGTTCCAGACATTTCAATCTGCTGATGATGTTGGCGGATTCAAGCAAGCAGCCAATGTCCCTCCAAAGAAGTGTATGAACATTACACAAGAACATAAACAGGAGTAGGCCATTTGGCCCCTTGAGCTTGCCCCGCCATTCAATAAAATCATGGCTGATTTTCTAATCTAACTCCACTTACTCACTTTATCCATAAATCTGTCAATTTCAGTCTTGAATATGTTCAAGGACTGAGCATCTAGTCTTGGGGTAGCAAATTCCATAAATTCACTACCTTCTGAGTGAAGGTTTTCCTCAACTTAAGAGTGAAAAGGCTGACCCCTAATCTTAAAGACTGAAAACTATATTTTTTTAAATGTACATGTGGAAGTTGACCTTATGTCTGTGGATGATGTCACCAAAAGGGAGCATGTAGATGTTGGAAAGGAGAGGGCCAAGGACAGAGCCCTGAAGAAGTCCGCACGCGAGGATGCAGGGGCTAGAGGAGAAATGTGGAGATGATGGGATTGGTAAGATTTGAACCAGCCAAGGACAGAACAAACCATTGGAGATTGAGCTGAAAGAGGTAGTGGAGAAGGCTAGAATAGTCGACTGTGTCGACGGAGGCAGACGAGATCTAGGGGGTCCAGTTGAGAGAGAGAGAGAGCCCTGGTCACCGGTGGACAGAACATTTTTTGACTGATACAAGAATTAAACAAGATTTATTTATTTCATACAAAATTCATGATGCAAAGTTTCAAATGTTACACAAATGATCAACGGAAAGACAAGCGTACTGAATTACATTTTTTCATAGGTGAGCTGGTGACCACATATTACACAGGTCTTCTTGTACATGTCCTCCACAACATCCGCTTCTTCTGGTCCATACTCGTGTTGATGTGCAGCTGATTCCTTTTTCCACAGGCTGCTCCTCACTGCTCGCCGCAGCTCTGAGAACGGTAAGGGGGGCGGGGGGGGAGGGGAAAAGACAAACCATAGTCATTTACGATGACCCTATCTATATCTATAACACAGCGGCAGAGAGACACTTGTCAATCACAGACCAGCTCCTGGCAAATTAATCTTGCCCTTACTGATTGACACCTGACTTTGCCGACAGGTAAATAATAATAATCATAATCCTTGCATTCGATATAGTGCTTTTCACATCTTCTATTCGTCTCAAAGCGCTTCACAGAATATACTGTAAAGTGAATTGACTATTTATTTGTGGGCGAAATGCGGCAGCCAATTGCGCACAGCTAAATCCCCACAAACAGTGATGGATTGAACTGACTTAATTTATTTCAGGTTTTTAGGGGATGGACTATTAGGCGTGTGGAGTAAGGAAACTTGCCCACGGTTTTGCCCTGCGAAAATATTTTCAAAACGGCTACATCAAAATCAGTCCTCTAAAAACTCCACACACGCACACACAAACATTGGACATTTTTCTCCTTTTTACAGTGAGCATCATGTGCGTTTTTCTAGTGCAGCCTCACTAACAACACAGCAAGACATCCTCACGCACCTTTTACTTTTTTATCAAATTTCTTATGCTTCATTTTCTCTCGATTTTCTTGACGTGTTTCTTTGGCTTCTTGCAAAGCTTCCTCACTGCCCCAAACCTCCAGACAACGCTTTTCTACCTAAAGATAGAAAATAACAGCACACAGTCCTCCGAGCCATTATCTAAAATCTTGTAAACCTGCGCTGTCAAGTATTGCCCCTGTTATTGCCACCATTATTCTCCCTGGTGCTGATAACGGTTGAAACAACAAAAAAACATTTTCCGTCTCTGTTGCCTTTAATTAAACAACTGTACTCTCCTAGGATTGAGAAGACAATCAATGTTTATGCGCAACAATTATCCAACGATCTCCTATTTCATGGCTTGGGGAAAGCTGGTCTCTGTGGGAAATATCAAAAAGCTTTCCTTAACTATTAGGGGTGATACTTGTGGCATTTCATAACACACTTGATAAGTAAGGTACAGTATGTCAAATTGAGCACATCCTGGTTTGTTAATCTGAACAGGTTTACAATCATGATTAAAACAGTGAATATGCTCCATGATCCCATGCTAATCTCTTAATTCATCAGATCAATTCACTCAAAGTGTCCATAGTCACCACATTAGAGACCTGGGTCTAACACTCTGGGAATGTCCTGACGTGAAAGGCGCAATGGAAATATAAAGTTGTTGTCTTTTATGTTGGACCCTAATGAACATTCAAAACGATTTTGAAAGGTAATGGCATTTACCTGGTGCCTCAGGTAAAGTTTCATGTCTCCCCACTGGGAATGGTGTGGGTTCTTCTTCAGCATGTACTGCAGGACAGGTTCCCGCTTATCCAGGTCACAGTCTTTCAGCAAAAACTCCTTCTTGGCATCTGTTCGGGTGATGAGTTTGTGTTTCCCTTCAGCGTCTCTGAAAGTAAAAAGTTACCCCCATTGGTGAAATTGCTAAAACTATAGGCTAAGCCATCAGCCTTGAGGTAAAGTGGAGTTCTGTAGCTCAGTGATTAGAGCACTCGCCTATTCCTGCCAATTCCTAGCAGGGCGAAACCTTGAGCATGTTTCCTTACTTATGCCTGATAATAATCCCTCAAAAAACCCAATAATTGGTCATTTTAATCCAAGTCTGTTTGTGGGACACTGCTGCACACAATTGGCTGCCACGTTTCGCCCACAAATACAGTCAATTCACTTTACAGTACACTCTGTGAAGCACTTTGAGATATCTAGAAGACGTGAAGACGGACGTCCTCCCGACGTGAAAGGCGCAATATAAGTGCAATTTTGTTGTTGTTATATCAAATGCAAGGATTATTATTATTTATTAAAAGCGGATCATAGTGGAATATTGGCCAGTAGGTGTGGACACTGGCTATTAACATCGGCAATCGGCTGCCATGCTTCACCCACAAAATATCCAATCAGTTCACTCGACAGTATATTCTGTGAAGCTCTTTGTCTCGTCTCGATCAAAGGCACTAGATCAAATGCGAGGATTATTGCTATATTGTTAAAGAAACAAATCTTCACTTCCATTTTTAAAGATGATTCTATTTTTCCTGTGTCGGCTTCTCCTGGGGTTAAGGTGACTGACAATCAGGGCATGAGACCATGTGGCCCAGTGAGCCTGTTCCACCAATTTACTAGTTCATGTCTCATCTTTAATCTCACATCTCTGCCTTCTGCTTGGGCTCACCTATTGCGAAGCACTCTGAGATGCCGTCTGGCATAAATCCAAGTTGTTCTCCACATATCCTTTGATGCCATTATTTCGCAAGTATCTTACTCCCTAATCAATTGTGCATCTACAGCCTGCCTTTCCGACAATGTCCCAGAGGGTCCTCACCATCTGAAGTCTCTAATGGGGATTACAACACATTCCAAGTGTGTCTCCTCACAGGCATGTCCAATTTCTACCAACAAAATAACTGCTTCAACCACCTGGAAGATTCTCCCAGGTTTTGAAAGCACCACAATATCTAGGATTGCGCACTGTGTCCCTGGAACCTACAGGAGATTGTATTGAAACAGGAAAGTGACCAAACAACTGGCAGTACCTGCAGGCGTCACACACGGGAAAATTGAAGCGATTGCTGAGAAAGGAGTCCATGAATTCTTTGTCACATTCCTCACATATCAAATAATCGAATTCCAGAAAAGGTCCTGAAAGGAAAACAAATATTCATGTGCAGAAGTCTCTTCCTCCCACCAGTAACTCCATTAATAACAGACTAAACAGTTACATAAGCTTGGGCATACCCGCAGATATCTGTGTACTCAGACAGATGTTTAGTCGCTCTACAGGAACAGTCGGGAACACTACTGTACATCTGAACCTGCTACAGCATCAACTATCAACATATTAAGTGCTTTGGCACCCCCTGACGTAAAAGGCGCTATGCAAGTGTGATTTTGTTATTGTTGTCCTCCTGACGTGAAAAGCGCTCTATAAATGTAATTTTGTTCTATTAAAAGAATGACATTATTGACTAAATGATCCAATGCAACAGCACTGAGCCAGTGGAGTCCTGTAGCTCAGTGGTTAGAGCATTCACCTTACAAACGTGAGACCTGTGTTTCGAATCCAGGCAGGTCAGGGCAAAACCTTCGGCAAGTTTCCTTACTTCACACGCCCAATAATAATCTCTCCAAAAAAATATATAATAAATTGATCATTTCAATCCACGATTGTTGGATTGGCTGTTGCGTTTCACCCACAAATACGTAGTCAATTCACTTTTCAGTAGGGTCCGTCGATATGGAAATTTTCCGATTTCGATATATCGATGGGTTCATATCGAGATATACCGATATATTGATATTTTCGGGGTTTTCGTACTGCGAATGTGCGCGAGCACTCAGGGCCTATCTCCTCAAGCGGTAAAGATCTCTATCTGTGTCTCTCACACTCACTCTCTCCATCTCTGTGTTTTTCTGTCTGGGTCTCTGTGCCCATCTCTCTCTCTCTCCCCCCCACCCCTTGCATACCTGTATATTGTATTCGAGGACTATGAATACAATATGGCGGCTTTGTACCTTGGTCTGTGCATTGTGTATAGAGATGAGCATTCTGGGTCTTGTAGTTCAGTGCGCGCACATTCCGATTTTTTTTCAATATATCGATTTTTCAATATATCGATATTTTTGACATGCCTATCTGTGCGTATCGATATGAAAATTATATCGGATATATTTCAAAGGACAAGGTACAGAAGTGAAAACCATACAGATTATTCCTATGCTGACAGCATGTCAAAGTGCATACCAGTTATAAAGTGATTTGTACATCACATTCAATAGCTCAGGAAACCTTTCCACTTGTAGTCTGCCAACAACAGCATCAAATTTCCAAAAGTATTTACATTAATACCGTGAGGTTAATCCAAAACACAGTCACTACACTTTGCAGTGTATCAAAGCACTTTGAGACACTCGCTATACTAAACATAAGGATTATTTAGGACTATACAAATGCTGTTTAGATACCCCTGTACAGCACAACCTCTGTTAAATCAAATAATTCAATCTAACCCAAGTCATTCTGTACCCAAGGCATTCCAGACAGTACTAACAGTTACAGCACTGTCTGTGCAAGAGCTGTTTCCAATTTGACCTAAAATATAAATGACCAGGGATAGATAGGATTCAACATGCATCTTGATGTGAAATTCCGTGTGGACTGACCAATGTATGTGTAGAATGGGATGTCCCTTTAACCAAGTGGGTAAAGTCTGCTAAACCTACAGATCTTTTGATAATGCACCTGTCAGTTATTTACGTGTCTGGTAACATACTACAGTTACTACAATAATCCTTGCATTTGATATAGTGCCTTATCTCGTCTTCGAGACGTCTCAAAGTGTTTCACAGAATATACCGTTAAATAAATTGACTGTATATATTGTGGGTGAAACATGGCAGCCAATTGGGCACAGACGGTATCCCATAAACAGTCGTGGATTGAGTGGCCCAAATTTTATTTCTATTTTTTAAAGGGATTATTACCCCCAGAAAAGCGATCCGCCAATCGACTAATGATTGGTTTCAACTTACTGCCAGGTAAACAGAGCTGTGTAGAGTCAGGAAACTTGCCCAACATTTCGCCATGCCAGGAATCAAACACAACTGCTCTTGTTTGCTCGGCGAGTACTCTAACTACTAAGATACAGGACTCCACCGGGAAATTAATGAATGAAAGATACCTGGCTGACTGATCACTTTATCCACCTCATGTGCGACCTCCTCTTCCTCTTCCAGAAAGAATCCGCCCTCTGTGTCTCTCACTTTGGTAAGATGATTTGCACTATTGCCACCTATTCAGTGAGAAAGAAAAATTTCACATGATAGCTGTACAGCAATTGAAAGTCTCTTACCAGTGAAATAACTACAGATGAGGGGAATTTTCTTTGTTATCGTATCTTGAATTCATTTATTTTTGTTTCTACTGGAGTAACAAAATCCCAGCGCCTTGGGACGTCCTCCTTACGTGAAAGGCGTTATACAAGTGTAATTTTGTTGTTGAGTAGGGGCAGTCTTTGGGACCTCATCCATGGATGTGGACACCTTCACAGAAAGTGTTGTCAGGTCATTGAATCATGAGATGTATCCCAGCTCAAGTTGACTGATACACAGAGGTGTCTTTGGATAGTCATTAGAATCAGGAAAACTGACTGATTTTCTCTCTTGAATCCAACAACAACAACAACAACAAATTACATTTATAGAGCGCCTTTCACGTCGGGAGGACGTCCCAAGGCGCTGTGAATCCAGGGGCACAACACCATTAAAGCCCCTCAATTGCTGTTTGGACCAAATGAGAAAACTACCAAACCTGTGACCTGCTGTGGGTGGCAGTGAATTACTCACTAAAGTAATAATCTTTGCATGTGATATAGCGCATTTTAAAATCTTCTAGACATCGCAAAGCGCTTCACAGAATATACTGTAAAGTGAACTGACTGTATATCTGTGGGCGAAATGTGGCAGCCAATTGTGCACAGCAGTGTCCCACAAACAGTTGTGGATTGAAATTACCAATTTATTATAGTTTTTTTTTGACAGATTATTATTAGGCGTGTGGAGTAAGGAAACTTTCGCCCTGACCTGTCTGGATTCAAACCACAAGTCTCCCGCTTGTGAGGTGAGTGCTCTTACCACTGAGCTACAGGACTCCACAATGTCAGGGAAGCTGAACTGATCAGGTTTTCGAAAGCAATTGGCTTGATTCATTCTTTAATTAATCTCCGAAAGCACTGGGATCCTCTGATTTTGATGTTAGTTCAAACATTTTAGAAATGGGCCTCAGATTGAAAGATACCCAACTGAACTTTCTAAAGTCTGGTACTTTAGTAGCTCCTGTAGTTCAGTGGTTAGAGCAAGTTTCCTTACTCCACACGCCTAATAATAATCCCTTCAAAATAAAACCACACTAATAAAAATTGGTCATTTTCAATCAACAACTGTTTGTTGTTGTGCGGAATTGGCTGCTGCATTTGGCCCATTAATATACAGTCAATTCACTTTACAGTATAGTCTGTGAAGCGCTTTGAGACATCGATAAGATGTGAAAAGCGCTATATCAAATGCAAGAATTATTAATATTATTACTTGCCCGAGTGGACGGGAGGGTATGGCCTGCTTGCCAGCCTCGCTTGTCTTAGCATCAGTGCCCGTTGTCGGTTCCGCTCAATTTTGGCCATAACGGCCGGTATTAGAGGCTTCTGCTCAGTCTCTCCCGATCCATCCGTCGCAACTGATGGGGATGAACCTTCTGCTCCTGAATCCATCTTGGCAATGAAGCAGTTCTCTTGGCTTTCTTTTAATAAACACTTCAACCACCTGTTAATTGTAGCAAAAAGGTCAGAGATGCCATCCAAACGCTGTGCTGCAACATCCACCAGCTTCTCTCTCTATCTGTCTGTCTGTGTGTAAAGGAAGCAAGTTTCATGGTAAGGGCAAAAAATTCACCTTGTATCATCAGCGAATAAGTGAATTACTCATCCACAATCCCGTTCAAAAGCTCATTGACCTGAAACATTAACTCATTGTTCTCTCCATAGACGCTGCCTGAACTGCTACTGGCTCCCAGCCACTTCAGTAATTACCGCAACGTACTTTGCGACATTTCGATGTTAATAGCGTTATAAAAATACTCTTTTGAGACAACATTCTTCTTTGTCTCTTGCGGTTGCCTCTTCTTCTTCTTCCTCTTTCCAACTCCTCAATCCAAAACTCATTCCATTCTGTCCAAGCAGTAACAACAACAACAACAACTTTGATTTGTATAGCGCCCTCAGAGCGCTTCACAATAATGGATCGCGGGCCCAGGATGTTGTTAAGTGTGTGTGTGTGTAGCAAAAAAGTGGGGGGCGGGGAGGGGGGTAGTGGAGGAGGGGAGGGTAATGGGGGATAGAGGAGGGGAGGGA
>CM068742.1:84153812-84191786 GCA_035084275.1 Hydrolagus colliei
ACCACTGAGCTACACGACTCCACAAACGTCCACTTAACTACAGGACTCTGTTTTACATCTCATTCAAAGAACATCGGCTCCAACAATATACCCCTGTCTCTACACTTGAGTTTCAGGCCAGATTATATGAGTTCAAAATCCTGTCAAGGGTCTTGAACCCATGACCTTCTAACTTAAGGCAAGACTGCTATCAACTTGAGGCCTGGCTCAATATACATAGACCTGCAACTGTGGTCCAATGAGGCACAATAAACAGAGCGCTGTGCCACAGATTGGCAGAAGATGGAGAAAGCTTTGTGTCCATGATTTACCACCAGTTGAGTATCTCCTTCCCATGAAGCAGATAGTGAGAGGAGACAAAATTCTTTGCTAACAGAGAAAGGAAAATCTCAATGCTGGTCAATCTCTAATGTCTCATAAACCAGTTAGAGTTTTATTGAATACCTGGGAACAGTCGGCTACACTCTGCTGGCCTGACAATAGTAATAAGCAATAAATCTTTATATTTCATATAGCACCTAATCATGTGCAAAAGCATATCTGAGGCACTGTTCTGAAGTGAATTATCGCATTTTTTGTAGGCAAACAACACAACAGTCAATACGCACACAAAAATGATGTAAATGACTAATTTTGTCAAAGGATTGTTAACCAGGAGAACGGGAAAAAACGCCTTTGCTTTTCAAATGATGCTGTTAGATTTTTAACATCCACCTGTACAGGCTGACCTCGGTTTAACATTTCATCTGAAGCACGGCACATCTGGTAATGTGGAGTTCCACCAACACTGCACTGGAGTGCCAGTCTAGGCAGTCAGCTCAAAGTTCTGACGAGTGACTTAAATCCACAACCTCCTGACTCAGAGCTACGAGCTAAGCCAGCCGACCCCAACTCTATGAGTAATGTAATTCTCTTCATTTTACTTTTGTTAAAAGTATTTATTAATAATAATAATAATCCTTGCATTTGATATAGCGCTTTTCACGTCTTCTAGACATCTCAAAGCGCTTCACAGAATATACTGTCAAGTGGATTGACTGAATATTTGTGGGCAAATAATGGCAGCCAATTGCGCACAGCAGTGTCCCATAAACAGTTGTGGATTGAATTGACAAATTTATTATAGTTTTTTGTTTGGATGAATTATTAGTAAGTGTGTGGAGTAAGGAAACTTGCCCATGGTTTCGCCCTGACCTGCCTGGATTCGAACACAGGTCTCACACTTGTAAGGCGAGTGCTCTTATTCCGCTTCAGCTACAGAATGTGGAGAGAACAGGCGTCTTGGTAGGGGGGAAAATGTGCGGGATCAACTAGAAGAGCACACAAGTTGGCATCTTCCTTAGATCAGAGTCTCTGGGCCCATGTTGAAGAAACAGCAGCTTCGAGTAGACTTGATTTTTTATTGTAAATAAAATGAAGCGGCCTCCCTTTTACCCATTCAGGCACAAGTCAGCGAATCAAACTCAGGTGGCTATCTCCTGATACAGTGAAAAGCCCAATACAATCCATTCTGTGGTGGGAGTTTGTTTCCATACTAAAAGGGTTCAGCTGCTCAAAGTAATATTCTCTGTACAATAAACTGTTTTGATAATTAATATTATATGCTAGTCTAAAATGAACACTCAGTTAAATACAGTTTATGCCACGCAGCCCACCACAATCCCACAATAATAATGCCACTTTCTTATTCTTAAAGATGTTTCTCGTTCTTGATTCACTGTTCATTTATTGTGTCCTGATTTCTGCAGACCCAGTTATGCACAGGTCAAATACTCTTTGTGATGGCTGTTACTACAGGCAATATATCAAATCACTCCACCTCCTCATCTACCACAGTTTGACAATGTAGGACTGAATCACTTAACTTTATTGACACTTCATTTGCCAAACACTCCCAGTGCATGAGGATCATCTGGTGCTCTGCCCAGTTGTGGCTGCTGGGCTCCAGACTAACACATCCCTTGAGCCCAGGGAAGCTGGCATCAGTTGTTGCCATAACAAACTCAATTGTTTTCAGCAGTGCTCCAGCAAATAGAGTCATTAATTACATTTTCTCAACCGCTGTTGGCTGAAACAGCAATCAATGTGAAACTGCTCATTGCCTTCTCTCAGGGAGCAGAGACAGATGCAATAAAAATAAACTACTACATGAAGAGAACCCCACCGACTTGACAGTGGTCTATCGTACACAGTAACTGCCCTCATGCTGTTCCCGGGGTTTGACAACATCTATTTGCGCTTTGACTATGATGCGGGGAAGATATCCCATTAAGAGATCATTTTTATCTTATAACGTCAATTTACTTATACTGATTGGCTTCCTACCTTCAAATATCAATTAAATTGCAAATGCCTGCAGTCGCTCCCCCTCCTCCCACCACCCCACCCCACCCCCCCACCCCACCTCAGTGTGTTCCAACATCATTTATTTTCCTTTCCATAAAGGAAAAATCCATATCTTTTTGTGCAAGCCAGTTTGCCTCACTGTTTAGTTACTGAGGCATCAAACGGTTACACCCAGCGCTCCACACTGACTTACAATATCAGGCTATCAGCCCTAACTATCTTTGTCATAATACAGAAATGTTGCTTGCAGACATCAAGGTGATTATTTGCTGTGCATTATCTGGCCAGTTCGGGAGGTGCTTTCATATTGATTTATTGTTTTTCTTTTTGTCTCTAAGTTTAGCAGGTTCACTTGTTGGTCTCGAGAGCCTTCGAACATCAGTAACTTGCAGTTTGATTTCTTGTTGTTGTTATTTCCCTGCCTGTCGGCCGACCAGGACTCTCACGAGAGCTTTATAAACGACTGAGTGGTGCAGTTCAGAGATAGGGAGAATAACTTGGAATTGAGTGCGGGCTGTGACGTTCACTAGCTAAGCAACACTCATTGTGCAGGCCCTCAAATGAAGGATGATCATTTGGGTAAGGTACCACTTAACAACACATACCTACACATGAATAAGCACTTTCGAGGGAGAAAACCAGAGGAGGAAAAATAAATAGAACACAGAAAAAGCGCTTCTACACGTAATTGTTTCTGTGAGTTATTATTTTTGCAGAAGTCACTCGCCTCGCTGTCAGCTCAGTCACCCATGGGGTGAGACTATTCAGTCTGCAATTGGCTTGATAACTTCATCAGTTCTGCTCCACAGTGGATCCACAGTGAGATGCGCGAGCAACAGTGGCAGCCAACAGTGTCCATCCTGACTGGTGTTTTGGGTGGGGTGTGCGATCACAGGCAAAGTGCCATCTAGTGGCCCTGGATAACATGTGAGCAAATGATCCTGGGATTGAAATAGCCAACTATGTAATTGGATCGAAGATGTCGTGGTCTTAAATGCAATATACATAACCAGAGTCTCAAATAGCAATTTCCGCCTGGAAGTTGGGCTTAGTCAGAACGCAGTGAGGCACATCCTGAAGGGATGGCAATTTGTGACTCCCGATTATAAACATTGCGTTTAAACCTCCGTACGTACTCTCTATGTTTTAACGTACTCTTTTAATGATACCAAAGTCATACATACACACACACAAAACATCTCGTAGGTGTAAATGGTATTTAAAAATTCACACCAAATGACAACCTAAATAGTCTTTGCCTATAAAACCACAAGAAGTGATGGACCATCAGGACATGCAAGACTGCCCTTTCCAAACCCCATAGGGTTAAGCTTCAATAATGGAAAGCAGGCCATGTAGACAGTTATAGCAGTAAAGAGAGTTATTGCTAACCTTCATGCTGTCATTGCAGTGCATGTGTAGGTGCAGTACCGACAGCATTTGTGAAGCGATGTGAACAGGGAGCTAGAGTTACGTGGGCGAAACAGAGCTGAGACACAGCCTCTTCCTCTCTCACACACACACACACTCAAAAGACAATGGAGTCCGTGAACCTATTCTGATTTCGCTGACGGAAAAAATCCAGTGAAACAGGCAGCTCCTTTCACTAGCGTGGCAGTTGGTTGCAAAGCGAACGCTTCATAGCGAGAACTATTTCTATGATAACATTTTTTTTACAAAAACCATAACCTTTCAACTGACAACGGTTTTATGGTGAAAGCAGCTGATAAGAATGGCTTCGAGGTAAATGCTGCTGACTTGCTTTCCCCGGCACTAAGCCAGCAGTGATGGCTCTCTATTACACTTGGCAACAGCACACCAAATCTAGCTGGCACCAGCACTGCCGGCATGGAGCAGCAACAGCTTACACTCGTGTATCTGAATCACAGACACTATGGTGCACTGTACACATTTATCCATTCAACGTGTGCGCTGAAGGAGTAGGTACAGGGAGCTTGAAGAAATTAAAAAGAGAAATTTGTCACCATTTGAGACAGGAAATGGCCATTTGCCAGGACCACTGAACCATATCAAAGGTGTCGAGTTGCAACAGGGCAATTTCAGGGTGGACACCAAGAAGTATTTCTTTACCCACAGGGTAAGTGACAACTGGATTCATTTAATGCTACAACAACAACAAAATTACACTTGTATAGCACCTTTCACGTCAGGGGGCCATACCAAGGCACTGGACAGTCATTGTTTCAGACCCGAGCTGGGGTCAGGGATGGGGAGGATGGAGAGAAAGGGGGAATTTGCGGTGACTGATGGGACGATTGAAGAGGAGGGTCTGGACTGCGGAATGGAGTTCCAGAGGTTGGGGGCAGAATGGCTGAAGGCTCGCCCGCCAATGGTGGGGTGGGTGGGTCGGGGGACGTGGAACAGGCCGGAGAATGGTAGGGTGGGTGTTGTGAAAGGATCAAATGGGCCAAAGGGCCTTCTTTATCGGAACCACTTTTGTGATCCAGTGAATTGCACCATGACCGAGTAACTGCATGTATTCGTGGTGATATCACTAATCATGAGATTGGTGATGCCCATTACAAGATAGACTGACATTTATGGAGCCCAGCTAGTGCTTTATAACAGTAGTAACAAATTACTTTGAAGATATGCTGGCCGCTGAGCTACTTAAACCCTCAAAGCTTCCCCAAGATCATCAGACACCCGAGCAAATTTCTTTTAATAATCATGGTATCACTTTTCCTTAATTTCATAGAATAAGTGACAAATGGAAAACAATGAGATAAATCACTGGCACATGGATATTAGTTAGTCACTAAAATAAAATAAAATGCACAACAGTGCGTGTGAGACTTAAAGAAAGTAGATGAGAAAAATCACCCAACAAGAATAACCATTTATGACACATGACATTTCAGTGTTCCAAAAGTAAAGGTGTCCGCCATATATGTTCAAGTGGGAATTATTCAGGTTAGCAAGTGATTTTGATTGCACAATCAAGCTGTCTGACAGTAAGTGACTTGCCCGGCACAAAATGATATGGAGGATCTGATATTCCACAACATATCCCGGAAGAGCAACGCAGATTCCAAGATATTCCAATTCACTTTGTCGAAGGGTGGAACCAGGATGCTGACCCTTCCTTAAGCTGTTAAGTACGTCGACTGGTCTTTGAGTAATAATAGTATCCCCATTCTTTAACACGGATTTAATGTTTCAAATCAAATGATGGCACCAGCAATAATGCAACGCACGCCCACCACTACAATGGAAAGTTGGCCTCGACAGCTCCTGCCGAACGTGCTGTCCTTTTGATTAGATGTTAAAACAAGATCGCCGGCTCTCCCGGGATTTTCTCCCTGTGTCCTGGCCAACGATCTCCTGGATAAAATTGGTCATTCATTTCATAGTTCTTTGTGGCACATTGCTTTATATAAATTAGTTCCTGGTTTTGCCTACAAATACATATTCACAGTCTTTAATTGACGTGATAAAGTGCTACATTAAATGTGAGGACCACTATCATTATCGTTAAATGTGCAGAAGAGGTTGGTTTTGTGAGATTGTGAATTACTTGTGAGTTCCAGTAACTGAAAACCGGTCACACAGGACTCTCCGCCTCAAGGGAAGCCAAAACAAGGTTGCGTAGGAGAGGGTTTCCCACAAGTTGGAATCAGACTTTCAGATTTCTAATTAAGAAATCCATTAAGAAATCACGCCAAGCTGACCCAATAATTCCTTCCTAACTATCTCTGGAGTTAAAACCCCAAACAATCAAGCCTGAAAGTTGTAGTAAATCTACAAGTCTGTATTTCCTTTTATACAAGAACAACTTCTACAACAACTTGCATTTATATAGCGTCTTTCACACAAGGTAGTGCAAGGATAGCAAAAGGTTATCTCGATTCTATTATTCTGATTCTATATAAAATCAGAGAGACTGACAGCAGGTAAATTCAGGTATCAAGCTGACTTTTATTTGTGCTTCCTCGAGTCTCTCTTTTAACACTAATACCAGCCCAATGCTTTTACAGTGTGGTCTTTTAAACACCAATTTCTGATATTTGGTGATATTTTAAGTTCTCTTTGCTATATATATATATCTTTATATATATATATATATATATATATATATATATTACTCTGAAAATAATAGGAATGCCTGAAATTGATAGTAATAATCCTGGCATTTTGATATAGCGCTTTTCACGTCTTCTAGACATCGCAAAGCGCTTTGCAGCATATACTGTAAAGTGAATTGACTGTATATTTGTGGGCAAAACATGGCAGCCAATTGCACACAGCAGTGTCCCCACAATCAGTCATGGATTGAAACTACCAATTCTTTGTTTTTGAGGGATTATTATCAGACACATGAAGTAAGGAAACTTGCCCAAAGTTTTGCCCTGCCTGGAATCGAACCCAGGTCTCTCGCTTGCAAATCAAGTGCTCTAACCATTGACCTATAGGACTCCATATGTAACAGATGTAGAAAACAAACAATCTTGATCAGACATTGGGTTGGAGGGAGAAGGGCGGTGATGATTGAACCAAACCCAAGATTACGCACTAGTTTGGTACATTTTAGAGATAGGCCAGAGAGGTTGAGAATTGAGGAGAGGCGAGGAGGTATTGGCGAGATCCAAGGAGGAACGACCTGAGACTGTATAGATCCTCGTGAAAAGGATTCTTACAGCTAAAACCATTCCAACACATGCTGCATTAATTGAGCAATAATATTACATTGTCATTACACAATTCCTCCTCCTCAAGCTGCTACAGGACTTTGTTTGATAAGCATTTCCCTACCTCATAAAATCATTTTCAAAAACAGCCAAAATTTATAAAAACATAGAAACTGGAGTAAGCCATTCAACCTACATTCAATCTAATTCATTCCATTCAGAATATATGATAAAAATAATAATTGTTGCATTTGATATAGCGCTTTTCATGTCTTCTAGACGTCTCAAAGCGCCTCGCAGAGTATGCGGTAAAGTGAATTGACTGTACATTTGTGGCCGAAATGAGGCAGCCAAATTATGCACAGCAGTGTCCCATGAACAGTTCTGGATTGAAGTGACCAATTTATTATACTTTTTAAGTACATGAACACTCCGATCAATGTTTTTTTTAAAAAAAGACTATTGGGACTATTTATACGAAGGGCAGTATTTGAAGGCAAATTTGGGTTCTTCTTTATTTTCCTTCCTATCAATTTTGTTGCTCAACATCATACAAGCAAATTTGCTCAGTTTCCATTTTACTGATGTGACACACTATTACTAAAGACTGCTGTTGGAGTTTCACGTCCCCCACTGGCTCCACCATTGGCAGTCAGGCCTTCAGCTTTTCTGCCCTCACCCTAAAGAACTCCATCCCACATTTCCTTTGCCTCACTCCCTTGCCTCCTTCAAGGAGCATCTCAAAACCCTCTTCCTTGACCGAGCCTTTGGGCATCCTCCTATTATCCCTGCTCTCCACCCTCCTCTGTCCCAACCCTCAGCTCGGGTCCAAATCCTTGACTGTCAAGCGCCTTGGGAAATCCTCCCCAAATAAAAGTGTATTGTATTGTACAGATGTCTGGTGAGGCCTTTACCCCTCTCCCTTCCCCTGCATACATACAGTCAAGGGTCTCACATGAATAATAACTACTTTGACTAGAAGCCAGAGAGCTGAGGAACCGTATGTCAGTAGAAGGAGAAGGAGTTAAACAAGGGGTCCAGAGAAAAAAAGCCAAAGGAGAGAAACATATTTTAAGCATCATTGATTGGAATGTATTTTTAGCATCAATTCAAAATGGAAATCATATCAAATGGATGCAATTTGTACAATATAACTTCAGCATTAAAAATCTATCGAGTCAAATAGCACTTTTGCACAAAGGAATTAACAAGCCAGAGGATGATGTACCACCAGAGCAACAGCTCCAGAAATAGCTGATTTTTTGGGGGGTGGGGGAATAAGTACTTATTCATCCAAAGTTGTATTTGAAAAAATCATGCATTTTTATGTGGCTAGTTTTCTTTTTCGGTTATTTAGAAATCGCTTTTTGGCTTCAGCCTTTTGACAAGTGGCAGAAACGCATTGTAAAGAAAGCTTCTTCTGACAGCCACAGTGAAGCCGGTGACATGCTGATGTCATTCGGTTTCATCTGAGTTCAATCTTTGCATTCGGCTTAGAAAAGTGGAGGATTGAGTGACAAGGAGGAGTGGTAATGGAAGTCAGGACTCGAGCCTGAACTCCTGCCATGCCTTTGGTAACAAGCACACAGAGCCTTCTCAAACACTGCACAGATTTTTTTTTAGTTCAGCAGAATGATTTTAGAATTCTTTGGAAGTTGAGTTCATGTCAAATTATCTTTGTAAAAGAAATAAATGAAACTAAGTGCTAGATAGTTATAATATTAATAATCCTCATGTTTGATATGTTCAAGACATCTCAAAGTGCTTCACAGGATTATACTGTCACGTTATTGTGACTGTATTTTGTGGGCGAATGCTGCAGCCAATTTACACACAGAAATGTCCCACAAACAGCCATGGAGTTCAATGACCAATTTTATTTGGGAGATTGTTGGCCTGAACCCCAGGAGAGATTCCCTTTTCTTTTTGAATAGTGCCATGGGATCTTTAACGTCAAGCTGAACAGGCAGACAGAACATCGTTTGAATGTCTCATCCCAAGGATGGCACCTCTGACAATGTAACACACGACCAGCACTGCACTGGAGTGTCAACTTTGATTATGTGATTCCAAGACCTGAAGTAGGGCTTGAATCCACAACCTTTGGTTTCAAATTGAGAGAGTGCTACCACTGCACCAGGCTGACACACAAATACTAAGTGAAGTGTTATGACTTCTCTCAACCAATAACTTTCCCCATCATTTGCAGTACACAAAGACAATCATTATACTGTACTATGTTAGTCACCACATTTGACAGTAATTGCCCGTGACATGCGTTGAGAGTTTCAGCATGATAAAAAAGTCCATCTTTCACCATTAGAAAACAAGAATAGCAACAACAACTTGCATTTATATTTCATGTAAGAGTAGAGTCTAGCAGTTTGAATTGAACACCGCATGTTTAATTGCTAGTCAACTTTGACCGTTATAGGCAGCCACCTATAAAGTACAACATATTCAACCTGACACCCATGGATTCGTGTCAAGAAGCTACTCTGTGTGAGGGGCACTATATAAATGTAAGTGGTTGTTGTTGTTGTTGACTGCGCTTGGTGGCATTTAAACAGAGGATGTGAAGCACAATCAGCCTCAACCACAAGGATCCTGCTAATTGGTCGATAGTGTGTGCTCGCTCAGCTTATTGAACTGAATTCCCCTTGGAAGAAAATGTCAACTCGAGAAAAAGTAATCTCTGTCTTGTGAACCGGTTCAGGGTAATTGTAATCCACATACTGTATTAGTACGTTTACTAGGTAATTTCCGAACCATTCATCAACTTCTCTTTCCAAAATTAGGTTTCTGGATTTTTTTTTTAAAAAAGCATTGATCTCGTAAATTTAAATATGGATTTACTGTATATGTAAACTGGTCAAGTAGCTTAACATGTCTAATGCTTAATTAAGCATTTGGAAGAAATTCAAATAAAATAATTTTAATGTCAGATACAGCATATTTTGGCATATTAATGGTGCCTTAACTGCAGGCTATGCATATTTTATATGCCCAAGTCTCTTCAAACAGTGTATATTCATAAATGTCACCAAACATATTGATCAATAATCCTGACATTATGCCACAATGCAGCTGCTATCAAGGAATTGAGAAGCAATGTGAAATAGACTTATTTGTTTCTTATTTTAGCTGCCCACTAATGCTGCTATCGAATTCAAATTTCATTTCAAATAGACTTTTGTGGAGTCCTGGAGCTCAGTGGTTAGAGCACTCGCCTCACAACCAAGAGACCTTGGTTCAATTCCCAGGGAGAAATGGTGGGCAAGTTTCCTTACTCCACTCTAATAATTCCTTCAACAAATTAATAATAATAAATCGATCACTTTGTCACAAATGGCTGCCAAGTTTCGCCCATGAAATATGGAGTCAATTCACTTTACAGCATATTCTGTGAAGTGCTTTGAGACGTCTCAAAGACGTGATAAGATGCTGTATGAAATGCAATGATTATTATTATTAGTTATAGTACACATATTTTTAGAAGAATTCACAGCAGGCAGTTTGCAGATATGCGGAAGAAGTTTGCCTGAGTAAATCAATACGGGTCGCACAGTGTTTTTGATTTAATCATTGGCCTGTTTAAAATAACAAGTTCAAGATCGCTGGTTAATAAACTTTAAGAAGGGTAGGCAGTAAAAATTTACAACATGCTGCATGATACAGTACCCATATTTGGGAAGACTAGTTGCTTAAGATCTGTAACAGAAACTCAAAGTAGCAAAGCAGTCTTTGCTTTTTTTTCCCCCCATTTTCGCTCTTCAAGAGAATAATTAATTTGACTTTAATTCCTACATTCAAAGAACTGCATAATTTTGTGGCCAACAGTCATCTAATTAGAACAGAACATGACAAGTAAAAATTGGCCTATTCATCCCGAAATAGGGAAGATCATTAGTTTGCTTTAAGACTCCAGTTACGTCACAGTTCCTTGGAAAAAAAGATTCCTATCCTTTATTTCTTTTGGATGAATGTATTGCACTGACAGAGAAACAAGATCATAACTTTGAAGCAAGAATTTAAGAAAGCATGGAATAACAAAACAAGAGTCTTTCAAAGACCATGCAAAACTACTCTATCATGGCATTTCGCCCACAAAATACAGAGTCAAACAGTGTTTCCTGTGAAAAGCTTTGAGATGTCTCAGCAACATGATAATGCAACAAATGTAGTATTATTAGTATGGTTATTATCTCACACAAACCAAATTTATTTATTGGGAAAAAGTATTGTGTAGATTTTTCCTGAATCCTGAAAATAATCCAGCAACACTCTCAAAATATTCAACCGTTCCCTCAATTCTTCTGTTCAAAACTGTTTTCTTGCTATCCACTTTTTATTCTCAGGACAATACAATGGGTTATACAACCCATTTCTGACAGGAAAACCACAGTTTAAATCTCGTCTCACACAAGCTCAGAGGAATGCGAAGTCTGCCTCCTTCAGGGAAACCCGCCCCTAAAACACGAATGTTAGTGAGAACTCTACTCCAAAATCTTCCAGGTCAACATGAGATCAGTGCAATTTCCCACAAGAGATGTAATTTATGTCAAAAATATATGTTTTCTCCCAGCATGTGGTACCATTTATACAGCAATTTTCCTGTTCAAGGTCTTTTTCAACCCACTGAACAGCACAACATCCCTGGATTGGAGACTGCAAATGATTCATTATCAACAAAAAGATATCAATGTGTTTCCTATGCATAACAATCCCCACACTCAAGACATTTAAATGTGTTGAGAAGATTATTGTGGAACAGACGTTATGTCACACGTGTCCCTTTACCACCTAAACGTTGAGGCTTGTGAATATCAGCGGAATCAATTATAAACCTTTAAGTGTGAGTTCCCACTTTCTAAACAGCTCTTCCGACTGTTGCTCCCAAATTGTGACAGGATCCTGTCCATGCTGTTCTATATGAGCACCTTGGGGGACAAAATCTGAAAGATGGCAGAGCCACCTTAGGGTACAGAGACTGCTTCAAATTATACCAGTCATAATAACAAATAAGTTTGTGATAGTTATCACACGGAACAGGTTACTCACTTGACAGCACAAACCTTATCGGATCATTTCAAATCTTTTTCCACCGCAGAGAAGGCTGAAGGATATTTTTAATTCCTCTCACCCAACCCCCCATCCCCTCCACCCCACCCCAAAACACCACCCATCTCTGGAGAGAGAGTGGAAATGGTAACAATCATTGCACTTCAATGCCAATCGATTTAGGCTACAGAGACACCCTACATCATCTAATAGTGTATCAGACAAAGGCAGACAGTACTAATATTCATATATATATATATATGTATGTACACATACACCCACACACAAGCTAATCAACTGCTGAAGAAAGTACCTTACATGCCACTTTCTTCTATCCTTATGACCTTCCTCTCCATTCACAGCATCTCACACTCAGTGCCATTCAGTTTATAACAATGGGAAAACAAACTGCTCATTTTAAGCAACAAGGGTTTAATATTGGAAACATTACCAAGCACATTGGAAGGAGCAAAATACCATAATCCAATCTCTGGGTTCATAAACTGCTCTCACTGCTCGCTCACAGCTTTACCAGGTCCTCTGCACCCCTAGATTGGATTATAGCCTTGTAATTCCCTCCCATGTGTCCATTACTCTATATTGTGATCAAAAAAGAGTCACTTACATGAGTTATGTCAAAACATATCCATGGGGTCAATAATCTACATATGTTGACAATACAGTGATTGCTGGGTGTGTGGCAAGGAGATTTGTATTCCATCACATTCTGAGGCTCTCTCTCTCTTTCCATAAATTACATAACATCTCAATTCCTGAGATTTACAGAAACTTTTTGATAAACATTATTAAGCAACACATGAACCTCTGCATTAAATGATTGGCTTCCAAGTCACCAGTAACCACTATATTCCTGTTCCTGCAACAAACTAATCACTGTAAGATGACTAGAAAATGTAATGTTTCTATTACAACAATAATTCTTGCATTTTATATAACACCATAGATTTTACAAACAGCACAAGAATACTCAGAGGATCATGCCAGTGTTTGTTCATCTTCCCTTTCTCCTTCAACCTCTCTCAGAAGCCTTACCTGGTAAAATTCTGTCAGTCACTAAAGTGGCCAGTAAATTCACTGACTTTAGTTAGAATAGAGGAAATCATATTATAAGCGCACACCATCAAGATTGGTACATTGACCGACCAGTGACGTACCAATAAGGACAAGGTGTTGTTGTTATAATATGTTGCACGTAATGGTTCATTTTTCAATTAAAACCTATTCGCTGGAATTCTTGTTCTCCTGAAACCTCAGCCCCATGACTCCGACCCCAATATTGCCCGGCTCCGCCACTGTGTCACACTGCAGGCTTCTGAAACTCTCATATATGCATTCATAACATCCAGGCTTAACTATGCAAACTCCTTGCTTGTCAGCTTCTCCAACTCCTCCCTCCACAGACTGCAGATCATCATGAATTTTGCAGTTGGTGTCCTCTCCCACACAATGCTCCGTTACCATTTAATAATAATAATAATGTATCCTGTGAAGTGCTTTGAGACATCTCGTAGATGTGATAAGGTGCTATATCAAAGGCAAGAGTTATTTATTGATCATATTGGCTGCCGCTATTGGAGCAAATACTATTTCATGAATTGCTTCCGAATTACAACCTGTTGCATAATCTGTTCTCTATGTATAGATCTATTATTATTGCACACTCCCAACTAGGATTAAATATTGCCTGGTCAGTGAGGTAATACTGTATGTGAAGCATTCGTTTTATTGTTTTTAAACCATATTATCTGAGGGGATGAGAGATGAAAGGAAGGTCAAAGGTTACAATAACCACAAAATTAAAAACACGCTTCACTGAGCAGAAAATTGCATTCTCTAAGCCAAACTTCCATTGTTAGGAAAGAATAATTTTACCAGCAGAATTTATTTTAAAATGTCTTGAATCACATATTGGGGATTTGAACTCTGTTCTGAAGGATCGTTCCACTCCTTCATTCACTATGGAGGGTAACATTGCAGGGTAACAATGCAACATTAAAGTATGCTTCACTGTTTATGTTGTTGCTGTGTGGAGGGAGAGGTCCTGGAGTACAAAGAAATATACAGAACAGAGCGGAGAGATGCATGTGAATCTAACACAGTTCCTTCCCTCCTCCCATAAAATAAATTCTACTTTAGAAACTTGCAATCTGTAACGAAAATAAGGTTTGGATTTTCAATCCTAAATAAAACAGAATCACATTTTCAATAGAAGCAGAGATTCATAGGATCATATCAAGCTTGAGAGGTTACAGATATGAGGAGAGACTTGAAAAATGTGGGGACGATTTTCACCAGTGAAGGCAAGGTTAATGGAGGAATTTAATAGAGGTTTACCAAATTATGAATGGCTGTGATAGAGTAAATGGAGGAAGAGACTTTTCCCAATGATTAATGAGCCAGTAAACAAGAGACAATACATTGAAGGTAATAACCAGATGGAAAAGGCGGAGATTACAAGAAATCATCTTGCACAGAGGATTGTTGGACTGTGAAAGGTTTCACAAGTCACTGTTGAAGCCAAGTCCCTGCTAAATTCTAAAATGGGATTTGGATAAATCGTTGAGGAAAATAATATTAAAGAGTATGGGGAAAAAGCAGAAGAATGGGATTAACATAGATGATAGCTCCAGTGAGGGGGTGGTGGGCTAGTGCCAACACAAACACATTAAACCGAATGGCCTCCTTCTGAGACGTAAAGTTTTATAATTGCAAGTGATTTGACAGTCAGTCCTCACCTCTGTGCACCCAGGGGAACACAATGGCAGCCATTGACAGAAAGATGTCAAGCTTTCAAGAGCAAACTTAGGTGTTAGAGGGCTGCTTCAACATGCAAAATAAAAGGATATTGTTTAGAAACATTACCTCACATATATTACAGTACAACCTTCACAATATTTTCATATTTCCCAGATAATAAACCCGTTAAAAAAATAAATGAATAATAATTTTGCCACTCAATCCATGACTTTGAAATGTCTCAAAGCGTGTCACATAAAATATACTGTTAAGTGAATTGAATGTATATTTTGTGAGTGAAACGCAGCAGCCAATTGTGCACAGCAGTGTCCCACAAACAGTCATGGATTGAGTGACCAAATACTTATTCTGTTTTTATTGCTGTTTACTTTTGAAAGGATTATTACCTCCAGTAAAACGATCAGCCAGTCGACTAATAACCCTTCTCCAACTTAAAGTTTGAACGTGAGGGAGAGAGAAAAAAAGCAATAAAGGAACAGTAGAGTATGTGTGGGTGTGTGGGGGGTGGGGGGGGGGGGGGGGGGGGGAGAGAGGGGGGGCAGGAGAAATGGAGAAAGGAGGGAGAAATGTGCTATTTCATTTAACACACTGACTTCAGCGCTAAGAAAATGATAGACTCACAGTGTGAGCTACCTCCAACATCTTAGTCTAAGTGAGTGGAGTAGACATTGGAGAGAAAGAAATATCTTCTTTTTTTTAATTGAATTTTTAGTTTACATTGTGGATAATATTGGCTTGTAATATTATTATTATTAGTGTTATTATTATTCATGTTATTATTGTAGGTGAGAGCTCCTGTTATCTGTTTTTCAGTTGTTTTGTCTCTAGTTTCTCTTTAATTCAACACAGCGTTTCCTATGATGCACTGATGGAAAGTATTCCTCAACCGTTACCCAGCAAACAGGTTTCTAAGTGACATGTGGGTTTGAAATGTGGATCCACTGCAGCAAAAGCAGGAGTTGTATATATATATAACTCTTCACTTTAAGCACTAGACAGCACATGTTCAAGCTTGTAAAGAAACAAATATCAGGACAAAGACAAACACTTTAAGCATTACCAACACATTAAGTCAATTCACTTTACAGTATATTCTGCGAAGCGCTTTGAGATGTCTAGAGGACGTGAAAAGCGCTACATCAAATGCAAGAATTATTATTTATTAAACACAGTCAGTAAAGTTTACAGAAAACCGTGTCATCACTTTGAAATGTTTCAATGTGACGCTGCATCAAATGTAATGGTTATTTTTAGAATTAGTATTGACACAGGAGGTAATCAACAGGTAGAAAGGTGGCTGGGATATTGGAAGATGAAAGGGTTGATATTCCTAAAGGATAAGCTCAAAAGAGCCGAATGGCCTCCTTTACCTCCTTGTGATCTTATGAATTAGAATTCGAAACCTAATGCAAAAACAAATTTTTGGAGTTTGACAAAAACTCGTTCAAGATTCTCCCTTCAAGATGCTGACTTCTGGCTTTGCTTCTCCCAACTCACGTGGATGGACACCCTAATCTCTTTGGCAGAGAAAGAGTTAAATGATTTGTTTTTGTTTTTGGTGGAGGATTCTCAGAATGTATTCATGGAAAGGATTCTCAGTGTTTGAGGCTGGCACGGCATCAGTGAGTGGCTGACAGACTCCCGAGTGGAAACAAACACTCCAAGAGATCAAAGTCGCAGGAACACAACTGCGAGTGAGGCCCTTGTTTGCCACCCAGTTGCTCTTTCAGCCGCCAGATCCATTCAACAATGACCAAAAGTCCCGTCACTGTTTATATCGCCCCAAAAAACTTCATTATCTATTAATGAGCTCTTTACAAATCCTGACCCCCGAGGCAAACAAAGCGCCATTCACCATCTCTGACAGGCTACACAGGGACAAAGTAAGGATTTCGCTGCCTTGCGGACCATGTTGTTCTTGTTTGCCCCAATATTTCAAGCAGGTGATTAATGACAAAGGAAAGCTTCACCTCGGGCCCTCCAGTCACTGAGACTGATACAATTACAGAATCCAGAGACATGATAACCGCTGTGTTCCGACAACCTTTCTCACGTGCCACAGGGCGTCCTGTTCAAAGTCAAATCCACTGTTTTTTTAAATATAAAATAACTTTCAGTCGAGCTCGGAGGTTCTGTGACAGAGAGTGCGCGGATGATGTTGTCTTTACAGGACTAAGTGATTCTGTTCATGCTGCTACATTAATTATTGGGAAATGTAGTGAAGAAAGAAATTCCTAGCGCCACCGAAATAGTCAGGGGTAAATGGGCTGCATAAATCAGGAGACATTTCCCATCAAGTCTCTTCCAAAATCTCTCTTCCCTATAAGCTGTGGAGATGATGAGCGAAAGCCCCCTCTTTTGTCTAACAGTCCATGACAGATGTCCCTGTGCTTAGACTCAGCAAAAGATCTCCCACCAAGGCATAACATCTGCTCTAAGTCCATTTAGTCCAGGAAACAGAAAGGAAAAAATATTCTTTAGTTCATGCAAAGACCATGCAGACTTTGCCTTTAGTTTATCCCTGTACCACGTCCTGTGACCCACTGGGTTAAACCCGCAGCTAAGCTGGTAACAATCAAGTGCATGTAAATACACAAGGAGCAAGTGTATCCAGACAGAAACACTGCCGCTCCCTCTGGTTTATACCCCAGCAGGACAGGAAACAGCAGAGATTCTCCTGGTCAACTACATCTCTCACGCCTTAGCAACTAGTGATCAGCCTCTGCAAATACATAACAAAATATTGTACTAGGGCGGGTGCTCAGTGGGTGAGCTTCCCTCTACCCATCCCCAAAATCTACTTCCCAAATCCCTCTCCCTCTGCCTCATCACCTCCCACTCAGCTTTGAAAGCCCTTCAAAAAAACTTTCTCTTTGACTACGAAACCGTAGGCAAGTTTCCTTACTACATGCGCCTCTGTTTACCTAGCAGTAAGTAGGAACCCAGTTGTTAATCAACAGCCGGATTGCTTCCCTGGTGTAATAATCCTTTAAAAAAAATAGTACAACAGTAATATGGTCACTGAATCCTCAACTGTTTGTGGGACACTGCTGTGCATAATTGGCTGCCGTACTTCCCCTATAGATGACACAATTATTCCACTTTACAGTATATTCTGTGAAGCACTTTGAGATGTCTCAACGCGATTATTATTATTATTATTACGACTATGCCTACTGTCTTCCTGTTGATTTCCAGCTTGGGCTCCCACTCAGTCTCTGTAAAGCACTTTGACACATTCATAGATTCATAGAATTTTACGGCACAAAAGGAGGCCATTCGGCCCATCTAGTCTGTGCCGGCTCTTTGAAAAGAGCGATTCAATCCCACTGCCCTGCGCACTCCCCATAGCCTAATAGACCTGTTCTCCCTAAATAAAGATCTAATTCCCTTTTAAAAGTTGTTATCGAATCAGCCTCCACCACCTTTTCAGGCAATGCATTCCAGATTCGAACAACTCGCTGAGTGAAAAAAATTCTCCTCAGCTCCCCTCTACTTCGCCTTGAAACTATTTTAAATCTGTGACCACGAGTCACAGATTCGCCCACGAGTGGAAATAGTTTTTCTCTATTTGCCCTATCGAAACCCCTCATGATCTTATAAACCTCTATTAGGTCTCCCCTCAATCTTCTCTGTTCCAGAGAGAATAACCCTAGCCTATCTAGCCTCTCCTCATAGCTGAAGTCCCTCAATCCTGGCACCATCCTAGTAAATCTTCTTTGTACCCTTTCCAATGTCTTCACATCCTTTCTATAGTGTGGTGACCAGAATTGTACACAGTATTCCAGCTGAGGCCTCACCAAAGTTTTATAGAGGTTAGTCAGCACTTCCTGACTTTTGAACTCTATACCCCTATTTATAAAGCCTAGTATCCCATATGCCTTCTTAACAGCCTTGTCTACCTGTCCTGCCACCTTCAACGAGTCACTAACACAAATCCCCAGGTCTCTCTGTTCCTTCACACCATTTAAAATTGTACTATCTAGCCTATATTGCCTCCCTTTATTTCTTCTCCCAAAATGCATCACCTCACACTTCTCTGCATTAAACTTCATCTGCCATGTGTCTGCCCACTTTACCATTTTGTCTATATCCTCTTGCAGATGGCTACTATCCTCCTCACTATTTACTATTCTCCCCAACTTAGTGTCATCTGCAAACTTGGAAACTGTTCTCCCTATATGAAAGATACTATTTAAGTGCAAACTGCAGTTGTTGTCCACATGACAGTACCAACAAAAGTGTAACACGCACAAGTTTTGTCCCACAAAATATACAGTCAATTCACTTTACACTATATTCTGTGACGTGCTTTGAGACATCACAAAAACATGATACGGCGCTATATCAAATGCAAGGATTATTATTATATATTATTCGAAGTAGGATCATAGCTGGTCTGATATTTATACCTGAATTCTTTCACTCTTCCACTGAACAACAGATGCTGATTCTACACAAGTCAGTGCTGAGTATTAAACATTAGATTACTTCACATTGGGATGGATTTGCAGTCTTATCAATGTGGCTTCCTATTCCAGAATTTAGTCAGGATTCATCTTAGATTCCTGTCATTCCTGATGCAGAGCTACCAACAATATATGTGGGTGATTGAACTCTGTCACTGACGTCATTACTATTCCTCAACAAAACCTGCAGCAATGACATCATGAGATATTGTCAACCTTTGGTAAATGTCATCGCACATCAAGGATGTGGTGTGTGCCAACAGCCACTGCAAGCACGCAGAAAACAATCTCTCCATCCACGTACACAGTAAATAGTATCATAATACAGTACTGTAGTATATAAGTATATAAACTTGAATTGATTTTTCTCCCTTAATTTTCACCTCCTTTCTCCCAGCATCTCCCAAAGGAAGTGACTTATTCTGAGATGCGCTACATGGTTGCTGGTAGCCCTTCGGTGTCTCACAGAACATGAGCCTGAACAGTGTTTGTGATGAAGGCAATCACAACAAAGACTTGCTTAGTGTCCACATACATGTAGTTTACAGCAGGGGCCACTGGATTGTGATCCACTGGTTGGCTGGGTCCCCTCACAAGCCCGTAACACTGCAGTGATCAGAAGTGGCCCTCCAATCGAGATCAGTTAGCTCACCACAGACAAGGGATCAAGTCTGTATGTTTGTGTCCATGCGGTGTTTATTAACATCAAAGATTTTTCCATTAGAACTTGTCAGGATCTTCTGTTCAATCATTTTTCTTTTATATTTGTAAGGACGCCTCTGATGTGAAAAGCCCTATACAAGAGTAATTTTGTTGTTTGTTGTTGTTGTTTGTTGGGCCAATGGGACATATTTTATTGTCTCCTTTTCAAAGTGTTTCTACATTGTCATTTGAACAATTTGTAGTTAACAAAGCTCAAGGAAAGTTTTACACCCACTGGTTTATGAGCTATGAGCTCATTAAGTAATACAGGAAAAATTCCAAAGTCCCTGAAGTTATTTAGATTACAGCCTGCTTGTCCAGTGCAACTGCGCTGAAAATGACTGCACTCTTTGTTAATTTAGTTACTGATATTGTAAAGCCTTCCATGGTAGTGATAATAATGTTCATTAAATTCTTTAGGTATGTCTGATAAGATGTTTTGCCCGTTGACGTAGGTACGAGTAAACTTGTCAATAAAAAACATACGTGTAAAAACAAACTATAGTAGTCATAAAAAAAGGAGATGAAATAAATTGAAAGAGTCTCATCTGGTTGCTGGAAGTTCGGTGCTACAGACTGTAAAACAGAAGCTTTCACTTGTGTTTATGGTATAGCTGACGATGCAAGAGTTTAGTGAGCTTCGCTATTAGCATTAAAATGTCCAATTACAGCAACACAGATATTGTGAGCAATGACTGGAGGCAGCATTGTCAGATCTTGTTTTAGAATATGTTAACAGCCAGCCGCAACCATAATACATTCCAGGCTGACTTTCACTCTACAGTGTTTTATGGTTAGGATATGCAACACACTTTCACGTTGCTTTGAATCTATGTTTCCCATTTGGAAACAGCAATTTAAAACTTTTCTTTGTTTAAAAATAAAGTTTCTTCCTGATACATTCTGGAGACACAAGGCAGTCTTAATGTAAAGTAAATATAACAGTCTTACTCGCGCCATGGGTGAGACTCATACAAACACACGAACACTCCCTGATCAGTAATATTAACTGCATGTTAACCGCCAAACTTCAGCAGGCTGTTATTCCCATTCTGAAATGATCACCTCCGAATAAATATAACCCATCGAATAGTACAAGATATCTTCAGCAAATCTCATAAGGCGCAAACACAAAGCAGGACAACTTCTCAATGACACATACCTCGATTTGTATGCCTATTAATCTATTCCTTATGAGATTTGATCAGAACATGGCTTTGCTTTTCTTTCACCAAACTGGGCTGGAGGCTGACCGAGCTTCCAAAACATAATAAATGCAACTCTTCTCATTTCCATGCATTTGCATTACAGTTAATCACGCAACTTGTTTTAACTGTACAAGTGTCTCCAGTTCATTCCCATTATTTTCCATGTAAGCCTGACATGTCCAAGAAAATCTACCACTATTAATATTCATAAATATAAAACACATTTGGCCTTCAGATTGATTCTAACATTATTCATATTTCATCACAGTTTGGTCTCCAGGTCTAACCTACCCCATTCAGAGCCAGCACTGATCTGACAGACAGGCAGGGCAGATGAACACATGATATTCATAATGCAGAAACAAACCAACTCGGAAGCAATACACTTAACTCATTCCGTGCACCGTCCTGGTTTACTTTCAGGATGCTACGAGACAGATTTTTTTAAAATCAACGTCAAGATGTTTAATGTTAAGCACAGTCACTTAGGGTCACAGACAGCAATATTCGAGAAATCCAGCTTAGAGTTGAAAGAGATGGGACATGGTGATTGGAAAGAACTTCCAGCAGATATATTCAGTTACATTGCCATTATAGATGTTTTTTTTAATTCATTGACAAATATAATAAATGTCCCTAATGTTATCAGAGCATAACATCCACCCATATTAAAAATATAGGGCAAAATTGCTAATGTTCCATTCATCTTTTGTGCAAAATAATAATTTTAACAATTTGCAGTTATATATATTCATATTCTGCTGCTGTTTATAGGTATAGTATAACCTTGATTCCCTTCCTGTAACTCTAGACTTTGCAAAAAAAATTACTGCTGAAGTGAATGCTTGATATAAGTTTACTGTCGATTGTTAATACGTCATCCACATCCTATGTTCAATACACTATAGTGAAGGATTAACATGCAGCTTTCACTCAGGTGCAAGAGCATCTTGCAACAACAACAGCAGCAAAATTACATTGGTAGAGCGCCTTTCACGTCGGGAGGACGTCCCAAGGCCCTGATGCAAAAACGTGCATGCAAACTTAACCAGAACATTGTAACAGCAATAGTTTGAGCATTCAATGGGTTTCTGTTTGCAGCGAACACATAAAAGCATCTGTTATTTGATTCTCATCACATCAGCACTCATCCTATAGGACTCACCAACATTGAAGACAACACCTTAGAAAAACATAAGAATCAAGTCCAATACGGAAGAACAACCCTTCCCAATATTGATTGGAATTTGGGATTGACCTCACTGCAGTTTTCTCCTCCCAATCTTCAGCCATTCAGTAAACAAGCCTACAACCTTAACTATCGCTGGCACCCTATTAACTCCACAGACAGTCTTTCAATTGACTGGCAGCTCAACGTAAAGATGAACGTGGAGCTTCTCACTCTCAGTGGAAATGCTTCAAAACTTTGCGCTTCATAACACATCACAGAACACGGCTAACACAAGTGTGACAAAATACAGAGAAAGATAAGCGAACTGAACAATTGTACAGCATTGTGCATCAGTGATAAAACAATTAGACAATACAATATCCATAGCTTTATAAATCTTTTCTGGCTCAATCAATCATCCGTCTCCCCTCAAAAACATTACTGTACTTAAGCCTTGGCAGTCCTAACCTGCAGTGTACAATATCCGTAAGCTTTCTATGGAAGTTAATTTGGATAATACTCAAACTGCACTTAAACTTTTGTGAAGAGAAAATGGAAACTAAATTAAGGGAAAAAACTAATATATTTATATTTAAATAATATATTAAAACCAAAAAAAGCAATAGTTTTCATTCTAACACAGTCATTCATTTCGAGGATATTCTGTAAAATGGATTGACTGTGTATTCTATTGGCAAAATGCGACAACCAGTTAGTTTGTGGGTTTACCTTCATATTGTTTTCAGAGTTTTCAGTAATTGCGATTTGTATTTTCTAATCCTAGTTTCTGACCAAATTAGGTTTTGATTTCAAATCCTTTATATTGATTCATACATTTCGTAACCAATCCAATTTGTTGCTAGTTTAACATCATTGAAACACAAATTATACTCCCTAGTTTGCACACTGACCAACACGAAGAAGCAATGGATATTGTTTTGAATGTGACCATTTTATTGTACCTGCTACCAGAAACGTCATTGTCTCATTGAAATTCCAGAGCCTCCACACAGTTCAACAACAGTAAGGTTTCTCGTGGTCTGAAGCAATTCCACTTACCTTCATCGCGTTTTCTCTTGTTACTCTCCGCACTGGAGGCTGTGATTCCCAGGATTCCGCTGATAGAGTAGGAAGAGCCCGCTGGATCATTGGAAACTGAAGAGATGGGTGTCACTGGCACTGTACTTGGTGCTGTTAGGGGAGTAACACAGCAACAATTCAAACAGAGTACCTGGGACATCTGGAAATTCCCATACCTGTGAATGGTTCCCAACATTTACTGTTCCATTGAAGCCACCACAAAGTTTTTAACATCTGGATGTTTTGAGCTTTTTGGTGTATCCTCCATGAATCAGTACCAGCCCCACCCCCCTCCATCCCCCACCCCCCCTACCATTTTACATGATAGTCCCAAGCCCTTTAGGGTGAACCAGTTGTCAACTGCATGAACAACAACAACAAAATTACATTGATAGAGTGCCTTTCAAGTCGGGAGGACGTCCCAAGGCGCTGAACATGTGGCTCCCAACCAGATCAAGCAACTTGAATCAGGATTGATAGTATTAGTGAAGGGACCAATTCATGGTAGGAAATAAGATCCCTAGACATGATTATCCAGTCAATTTCACCCACAAAATGTCCTTGCAAAGTAAAAGGCTCCACATCAAATTTAGGATTATTATTAGATAGATAGATATATTATTGACACTGGACAGAAACAAAGATCCCTGTGGGATAGAGGGCACATAGGCACATAAAAGGAACATTGTAGGCTGTGCTAAATCACTACATGATATGGATCTGAGCCACATACACACACACAAAGGTCCCAGGTATGACTTGTTTTACGTGTAACAGCTCACCTCACACAAGCCTGCTGGGATGCCACTATCAACATGCAAACACTGGGCTATGTAGGGGCGAGGGACACACATTACTTCCAAGTTGCTTCTCTCCCGATCGCTGTGCAGTGACCCTTTTGCTTGTAAAGTTGTCATGCATGGATGTCGAGTGAGAATGGGAATAAGTTAAGCACATGCCTCCTAATTAAAAGTAAATTTAAAAAATTTAACACAACTCTGCTTGATGGCTATCTTGTGACCCTTGCTGAAAAACCATTCACGTGTGGAGACAAAGTGCTGATACCTTCGCTGAAATGCTTCTCTCCCACCCCCACTATAGTCAAATAAACTGACCATACTCACAGTCAACACTGCGGCTCTGCAGTTTAACCTGTGAAGCGCTTTGAGAAATCCTTACCACATGGTCAGGCGATATATGAAATGTAAGGAATATTACTATTAGTGGTGTTTTATTATTGGGGCTCAATAACCCTTTATTATTGTGAATTCTTGTAGGATGAGCAGTGGCCATAATATCTTGCTTCTATCTCAATCATAAATTTACGAAGAGGAGGAGAGACTGGTTGAGATATTGTTTAGGGAAAGAAATAAATGCTGATGTACTAAATACAGTGGCGTTCAAGAGGGGGTACGGTATAGGAGAAAACCCTTTGAAAAGCTTCTTAGCTGTTTTAAAACGCTGCTGTGCTCACAACAGTAGTACAACGTGGGCAGATTGTTGCCGTTTACTGCTGAACTAAAGATTATTACAGGGTCTTGATAACCACCCTATTAACTAAAAAATATATCATCACTTCTTTCAGATTTATTCAGACATTGTAATGGTATCACGACTCTTTGGTCACCCTGTAGTAACATATTCCAACGAATGAACCGCTATATGAGGTGAAAGGGGGTGGGGGTGGGAAGGAAAAAAATTATATTCTGCTAAAAAGCTGAGTCACAGATAACGCATTGCACATGCCAATGACACAATCTGCACATAATGGGAAGCCTAGGAAACGGAATTAAAAGAAAAGGAAAAAAAACTTTCCAAAGTCCTCACTGCCTAATGGTGCAGAAAATGTAATGAATAAGTACCTTTTGTTGATTTATTACTTTAATTACATCACTTTCTATGGGGTTTCTATTGCCGTTTTAAATTTTAGATTTCAATTTTGTATTACAATGCAAAATCTATTTATCATAATAATCGTCAGACTTCAAAACCCAGGTTATATTAGTGAAATTCATTTGAAGTATTGAATTCCTTAGAAACGCAGAGACTGTGAAGAGATTTAAGAACGGCAATTGTTATATGGAAAAATGTATCCATAATAACAATCAGCATGCGTTTTAGTAATTGCTTAAACAGGTAGTAAGTAATTAGAGGTTAATCCACCCATCAAGCTTTAGATCTACTCTAAACTGATCAAGGCTACATACTATAATGGCCTCTGAGGGTATATTCAAATCAAAGATGGACAAGGAAGGGAACATGCTAATAATAATAATCCTTATATTTGACATAGCGCCTTATCAGCTCTTCTAGACGTCTCAAAGTGCTTCATGGATTATACTGTGAAGTGGGCAAAACGTGGCAGCCAATTGCACACATCAGTGTCCCACAAACAGTCGTGGATTGAGCGACAAAAATAGTTTTTTTAAAAGGGATTATTACACACATTAAAGCGATCCGCCAATCGACTATCAGCCGGGTTCCTACATAACGCTCTGTAAATTAATCAACTTATTACGCACTCCTTTTACTTAGAAGTTTCGGATATAAAAGAAACATTTTTTATACTGGCAGATTCTGAATTTCTAAACACTAAACGTGAATATTAAACAGCCTTCAGGACATCTTTTCTGCAACCCCAAAATTGATAGTTTATCATTAGAAGGGGAACAACAACAACAAAATTACAACTGAATAGCGCCTTTCAAGTCGCGAGGACGTCCCAAAGGCGCTGAAAGGGGAGATGCTAATATTAGTACATGTTTTACCGCCAAGATGACAGTTTCAATACAACTGCTCAATTTCATGCACAAGAAGGTACATGTTAGCCTCACTAGGCTTCACTTCTAAGCCTACGATAACTTGCAATTTATTGAGATTTCCTTTCTAAAAATCTCGGGTATGTAGGATATTGAGTCAGGTTGGGAGAGTATGGTTGGGTGCGTCTGTCCGCTCATTGTAACAGAGTGCTGAAACAGTAATGCCCATTCCAGGACTGAGTTCTAAAAAATACACAGATAAACAAGAATCTTTCAAATCAACTAAGAATTCTACTTACTGCTAGGAAAACAGAGTAAGGAAACTTGCTCAACGTTTCGCCCTGCCTAGGAATCGAACCCAGAGCGTCTCGTTTGCAAGCCATGTGCTCTAACCACTAAGCTACAGAACTGAGCTATCTCTCATAGATGTGAAGGGGTGACACTCACCTATGGTATGAGATGAGACTGGAGATTGTTGATTTGGGGGCTGCTGCACCTTGGTCCGAATAATCCTGAATCAATGGAACATCAAAGAGAGTAGTCAGTGGAAAACAAAGGAATCTGCAAGTCACCTCATTAGTTACTGTTCTTTCAAACAACTGATTAACCCTTTAACTTGACATCATAAGATACAAAACAAATTTGCTGTTTATCAAAGGGATCATTTACTTTGTATTTTTCTCAGCTGCCCTGTTGTCATGTTTTCTGTATTGTGGCCGTATTCCTCAGGTAAGTGGAATAGTGTGTGGGTGCGCGAGTGAGGCTGACACACCCCCCTCCCCCCCTCCACCACCACCCCTAGGAAAACACCTAGCTGTGTGCCTGTCCCTACAATAGCTGACCAGATTGAGAATGATTATTAAGAACCTGCATCCCAGTGCTCTGATAGATGGTAAATCATTGTAATGTAGTGGTGTGCGCTCGCTATAATCTAGAAGTCACAAACTAGCATCAAGCATATGTATAGAACCATCTGTGTTTGCAGCGTTCTCAAAATGAATCCTAATTTAAGAAATTATTGTACATTTATTTCTGCAGCTAAACCCTCACGTGGCACTCAGAGTTAAAAAGAAAGAAAAGATTTTTAAGTGTAGTGGATAAATCTGAAGCTCCCCAAATAGTTCAGTGAATTTATTCAGTAAGCTTGTTTAGGCACACGCTGGAAAGATCACAATATTCAATTCTTGGTCTATGCAACAGTATTAACAACAACAACAACAACAAAATTACATTTGTATAGTGCCCTTCACATCAGGAGGACGTCCCAAGGTGCTGGACAGTTACTGCTTCAGACCCGAGCTGAGGACGGGGGTGGAGGGAAGGGGGAGATAAGGAGTTGCCGATGTATCCATCGAGAGGAGAGTCTTGAGGCGAGACTTGAAGGAGTCCAGGGAGGGGGCGAGGCAGGGGGACTTCGGGATGGAGTTCCGGAGATTGGGGGCAGAGTGGCTGAAGAGGCGTGATAAGGCACTACGTCAAATGTAAGGATTACTATTAGTATTACAGTACTACATTTCGCCCACAAATATACAGTCAATTCACTTTACAGTATATTCTGTGAAGCACTTTGAGACATCGATAAGATGTGAAAAGCGCTACATCAAAATGCAAGGATTATTATTATTACTAGAGGTACAACAATTAACCTGAGTTAGGTAGGGAAGCTCTGTTTTTTTAAACAATATTTATCAGCGAATGACATTCAGTAAGCTCAAGACACTACATTATAATGAGTTTGCCCACAAAATAGTCAATTCGCTTTGCAGTGTATCCTATGAAGCGCTTTGAGACATGTTGAAGATGTGATAAGGAGTTATATTAAATGCAAGGATTATTATTATCATGCTTATGATCAACACACAGGAGACTGTATCCCAGTCGTAGGAAAAAAAAGTGCTGAAGCATCTTGAGAAAAGGAGGAAAGAAAATTGGCAAGGAATAAACACTGTAGCTGGAGTAGGTTAAACAAAAATCCTCAAATGTGCTTGAAGAGTGGAGCTAATTATGAAGTTTTCAAAAACTCCAAGTGATTTTGAAATGAGTTCAAATGGGCCAAATGGCCTCCTTCTGTGCTGTATAATTCTATAATTCTATGAAATGATGAACTGAATAAGTTAGCTATGTATGAACACATTCCGCAGAAAGCAGGAAACATTCACCTTGATGACATACATTTTCGCCCATAAAACACAAAGTCTTTCCAGTATATTGTGTGAAGCGCTTTGAAATATCTCAACAGCATGGACCAATTGCGCACAGCATGTCCCACAAACAGTTGTGGATCGAAATGACCAATTCATTATTGTTCTTTTTGAGGGATTAGTATCAGACGAGTGAAGTAAAGAAACTTGCCCAAGGTTTTATCCTGACCTCCCTGTTATTGCTTGCAAAGGGAGTGCTCTAACCACTGAGCTACTAACGTATCAGACTCACACTCATGCAGCCACTACATGTACCATACCTTTAGATTTTCAACATTTAGGATTTTTTCAGTGAAACTTTCTGGATTTGAATGTTTCTTGACAATCTCCACTTTTTGCAGGGCTTTCCTTCTAATCAGAGGAGGTCAAAATGTGGGAGTATTTTTGCACCATATTATCAACTCCCAATTTTGTCGAGAGGATGTTGTGTGCACGTGGTAAAGTTGGCTACCATATAATAATAATAAAAAGAAGAAGAAGAATCCTTGCATTTGATATAGCGCTTTACACGTCTTCTAGCTGTCTCACAATGCTTCACGGAATATACTATATTTACGTAAAGGGGGATTTCTAATAAAATATATATATATATAGAAACACACGAGTGTTAACATGATAAGATGATCTTGTTTTCTCTGCCGTTTCAAGTCTTGGGCACTGTAAGTAAGTCTTTCACAAACCATAACAACAAAATGAAGTTGCTGCTTGTCCATTGCCTGTAGGTAGGTCACAGTGTGGGCTAGTGTTGTGCGGTGCACCCCCTATGGGCCATTACCTGTTAATAGAACTGACACTAGGCACCGTATCGTTGTCACACACTCGCTCTGCCAACAGTCTATCTCGGATCTCCCAGGCAAACATGGTGGGATTTTGTCGTTTGTAGTCGGCAATCTTATCTACCACTTTGGGTGTAGCGACCTTTGGTTTGGATCCTCCGATGACGCCCGGCTTAATACTTCCAGTCTCATAATACCTTTCAAAAACAGGATAGAGGGGAAAAGAGAGTTGCATGATGTAAACTGTGATTCAAACACTGAAACAACAAATTCATATAAAGCAGTGTAGGTGGGAGGGGTGGAGGGTTCATCAGATCAATATACAGCAGTCAGAATATTATATTGTATTTTGGATCATAAACTGACCTTGAAACTGGAAAAAAAAATGTCAATGCGGTAAACCCTCAAGGACATAAATTTATTTTGCTATCAATATTATTATTACTATTATTAATAGAAACTGAACGAGCTGTTGTAGGGGAGGAGAAAAGGTCCTGTGTTTGACTTTTCTTTTTTCTGCAGCAATAACATTGTTAATCACCTAACTAGCCAATTACTTGCATGGAGAAGGTAACTGAGGAAAAAGATGGATTTTGTGTTTAAAATATTTATCTGTGTATGTTTTAGACATTAGAGGATGCTACATTTTGTTTAGCAACACGTTTTATTTTATTTCCTGATGTTATACTGATCATGGCATTTGATACAAAGCCTTATCACTGTGTTAAGACTTCGCTCAACACTTTGAAAGCATTAGGATTTTCCTGAGAAGTGTAGTGACTGTGTATTTGTAGGCAAGCACATCAGCCAATTTGCTCAAGCAGTGTCCCACAAACTGCTGTGAAGTGAATAACCGATTTTATTTGGAAGATTGTTGCCCAGAACACTGGGGGAATCTCCTTCTCTCATATTGGGGAGCACTGAGCAGAGAGAGATAGGGAATATTTTCAAACATGTACAGTCAAAGGATTAATAATATTTCTTGCATTTGATATAGTGCTTTATCACTTCTTCGAGACGTCTCAAAACGCTTCACAGTACCGTACTACAAAATACTGCAAAACGCAGTGTTCCACAAACAATCATGGATTGAGTGACCAAATTAATATATATTTTTGAAGGGATTATTACCCCCAGAAAAGCAATCTGCCAATCGACTAACAACTGGGTTCCTACTTTCTGCTAGATAAACAGAGGCATGGGGAGTAAAGAAACTTGCCCAACGTTTTGCCCGGCCAGGAATCGAACCAAGGTCCTCTCACTTACAATGCATCTGCTCTAACCATTAAGCTACAGGATTTTAAAGTGTTTGTAACAGGTAGAAAAAGATGGAATAACACTAAGGAAGTTTCAGAGAGTGGAGGCATAAAATGTAGCGGCCTGGAAACTGATAATGGGAAGGAGGGAAGGAAAGTGAGGACAGTACAGGACATGAATTTCAGACTCAATCATATCTGGTTCTTTGACTTTTTTGCTTCCATCAACTAATAGCGCAGAAAAAGATCTGGTAGATAGATACAGCAATAAACAGGCTCATCAAAGTGTCACAAAATATTTTCCCTGAAATATCTTAAAGCACAAGTATACTTGCTGTACTTTGCCTTACATTTTATACAGTACCCAATTTTTTTTAGTTGTTTCCTTTCATATGAGCTCTTTGGTTTGTAGCTCAGTAGTTTGAGCACTCGCCTTACAAGCGGGATACCTGGGTTCAATTTCAGGCAGAGCAAAACCTTGGGGAAGTTCTTTACTTCACATACCTAATAATAATTTCCCCCAAAAAATACAACAATTATTTGGTCATTTCAATCCATCATTATTTGTAGGACACTGCTGTGCCCAATTGGCTGCCGCATTTCTCCCATAAATATACAGTCAATTCACTTACAATATATTATGTGAACTGCTTTGAGACATCTAGAAGATGTGAAAAGCGCTATCAAATGCAAGGATTATTATTTTATTATTATTATAGCTGTACTCTCCTGTTTCAATGTTTCTAACAAATGTGCTCTGAAGTGCAAACTGTTGAAATTGCGTTGTTGAAATTGCAAAATCTTCTCACTGAACTCTAAAAATGCCATTTTAGGAAATAAAGCAATTGCTATACCATAAGCATTATCCTCCTCACAGATGAATACAATATTTTACACATGAAAACAATACTTGTCCTCCTTTTCTTCAACATTTTAAAATTCTTAAGATATATTTTCACTTCTGCTCTTGTGTGTCTAACAAAACAAATCGTTACAGATGAGACAGTAAAATGGAGAAAAGTTCCTGGAATATCAACATGAACCAAACAGCACTAGCTGCAACAATAGCAAAGGTAAGGGAAAGATTGATACGTAAATACCTACCACTAATAATAATCCTTGCATTTGATGTAGCGCTTTATCACGTTTTTGAGATGTCTCAAAGCGCTTCACAGAACACACTGTAAGCTGAATTGACTGCATATGTTGTGGGGAAAAAGCGGCAGCCAACTGCGCACATCAGTGTCCCACAAACAATCCCGGATTGTTTATTATTGATTACCAAGTTATTAATAGGATTTTTTTAAAAACAGATGATTACTTCCAGAAAAGCCGTCTGCCATTCAACCAACAACCGGGTTCCTAGTTACTGCTAGGTAAACTGCGCGTATGTGGGGTAAGGAAAATTGCTCAACATTTCGTCCACCCAGGAATCAAATGCAGGTTTTTCGCTTGCGAGGCAAGTGTTCTAACGACTAAGCTACAGGACTCTATGTACATACATAGTAAACATAAAACATCATTATAAGCACTCTCCAATCAATTTATAGCAGATAAACAGAGTGGTTTGAGTCAAATGGAATGAAAGTGTTAAAAAGTGTATGTCTGATCACAAACTACTGACTGACCATGCGACATCAGAATTCAACCAATGTCTTCATGGAAGGAGAAGCGATATTATACTGAAAACTCGGTTGATAAAGTGACTGGCCTGTGTGAAATGGACCCATTTAAACCCAGACCTTCCCATGTGTTAAATTGGTTGAGTTTCATCAGGAAGCTATAGGGATGCTACAAGTTGTCTGGGCTCACAGGCCTCAGCAATGGCAATACAGGTAGCCAGGGTATGTTTACCTGTATTGTAAATACACATAGATCAGAGAAGGAGTGAGAAAGAGAACGGAGAGGAGAAAAAAATATCCAATCAAAAATGTACCGGATAAAATATATTTCCTGCTGGTCTCTCACACCCTTTTCAACTTTGGTAATGCACTACACAGTGAACATCAGGCCTGCAACTAGATCATCAAATTGAATATATATTACACATATAGTGTTCCATTTACATGGCATTAACTTTAGTAATCACTCTTTAAATCTCTGGTGACTGATGAGTGAACCTAGTCCTAATATGACTTGGGGTTTTGATGGAGTAGGTCAAATAAAGGAAAGGGTTTTTTAAATCAAGGTGCCAGTGTATCATGAAACCTCTGTGTGCTTTAACTGAGTGTAAACCATAGACTGCAGACCTGAGGAGGCTTCAGATCTCCAATAAGGTGGACAAGCGGTGGCCTTGGTTGAGTCACTAATGTGCTCAGGCCAGAAATGTTTGGGAAAATAGTGTCAAACTTCGATTTGATACTTGAGCAATTATGTAAAGTAGATCCAACAACAACAACAAAATTACATTTATAGAGCGCCTTTCACGTCAGGAGGGTGTCCCAAAGCACTGGGGGGGAGGGGGGGGGGGGGAGGGGGGGGTCAGAAGGCAAAAGGGGTAAAAGAATACAAAGAGAAATGGAGAGAGAAACAAGGCGATGAAAGAATAGGCTTTAAAGTCATAGCTTTTTGATGGATGACACACATAAAGCCGGGACCGCAACTCAATCATTTTGTAAATATTATTCATCAGATTGTTAAAAAGAAATGAAAACCAGTAACAGCAAACAGCAGTGTAAATGCATTTACACTTTTCTGCTAAACTGTAAAACAAAATCAGTATGGACTGCATCAAAGGAGGATCAGAGTAAGGAAACTTGTCCAAGGTTTCGCCCTACCTGGATTTGAACACAGGTCTCACCTGTGAAACGTGAAAAGCGCTGTATCAAAATGCAAGGATTATTATAATCCTCTACAGGTCTCTTGCATTTCAGTATAAATACAAATTATGTTTGGATCCATTGAATTGGTTGGAATATTTGCAAATCAAGTGTGAGAGGGTTCTGCTAAATAGTATTTCTAAATTCTCAGTGCAAGTCATTGCTTTGGCTCTTTCTAGACACCATTTTTTTCCCCTAAATATTTGGAATTGACAAACAAACCATAGAAGAAACCAACAAGTAAAGCAAATAGAGTCTCTCTCCATTCAGTCCTGACTGAAGGCAATCAACGCCAACTCTACCAGGGAGAGGGGCATGGTCGACATGCAAGGATAGAGAGGAACACACACACACACACACACCTCAACACAAACACACACACGCAGTGAAAGACAAGGATTTAGAGTGGAAATGGAACTTGGGACATGATCAATATGAATAGAAACAAAGGATGCGGTGGAGAGGCACAGGGAGAGCAAACAGCGAGGTACACACAGAGAGAGAGAGAAGCAGATAGAATAATAATAATCCTTGCATTCGATATAGCGTTTTTTACGCCTTCTAGACGTCTCAACGCGCTTCACAGAATATACTGTAAAGTGAATTGTCTGTATATTTGTGCGCAAAACACTGCAGCAAATTGCGCACAGCAGTGTCCCACACACAGCCGTGGATTGAAATGACCAATTTATTATTTTTTTTATGAGGGATTATTATTGGGCGTGTGGAGTAAGGAAACTGGCCCAAGGTTTTGCCCTGGCCTGCCTGGATTCGAACACAGACACAGGTCTCACGCTTGAAAGGCGAGTGCTCTAACCACTGAGCTACCGGACTCCACAATAGAAAGAGAGAGACACACACACACACAGAAAGAGATTAAAGTGAAAGACAGCTTGAATTCTGGAGGCTCAGACCTCCCATGTGATCACAGCCACAAGCACAGACAGGGATAGTCAGTTCTTTTGACATCTTTCATTCACAAATGTAGGATTCTAATTTATCATCAGGTTTCTTTAATCTAAAGCAAATCTGTACCCAGCCACACAAGCAAATATTTCTGGAGTCATTTTTATTCCCTTTTCTGACTGATTGACTGATTGATTGATTGATTGATTGATTAACTAACTAACTGAATGACTGTCTAACTGACTGACCGACTGATTGATTGATCATTATTTGTTCCTGAGGGTGTGTGTGTGTGTAGAAAAAAAGCAGAGCTCTCAAAACACTGAAAACCTCCACAAGAATCAAAGCAAACTGACTGTGGACAACTAACTCAACAACCAGAGGCAACCTTCAGCTTAGTCCCCCTGGTTGAGGTTTCAGCTGCCAGTGTGCCTGCTTTCTAACTCACCCACTTCCATGTTTAAACACCGTTAAAACTGGAGACCTACAGGCTGGAGATCAGCCTTGCTGGCTGGCAGTATACAGGGGGCTGTGAGTCGAGCCCATTCCATTTGAAAGGTTATTTGGGATTGGGGGGGAAATGAGACCAGGAGATCTCACTCCAACACAGTGCTCTTTGGGATCACCTCTACTCCACTCCCTTCCCCTGTGTAAGTCTGTGGAAAGGCGTGTGCCTTTCCCGACTGGTTTTAAATACGTTAGCAATGAAGGAGAGAGAGGGCGAGCTGGGATCCGCTGTGTAACTAACACAAGTCAGAGGGAGGGAGAGCGGTGATTGCCCTTTGAGAGGCTGACAGATCCTAGGTGACAAATGAAACAAATTAGCCGCAGAAAGGTTTCCAGCGCCGTGTACAGCAGGTAAATAACTCGCAGGGAAATGACCTTTAAAAGCCCCTCACTGCCTCTCTCTCTCTCACTGCCTCTCTCTCTCTCACTGACTCTCTCACTGCCTCTCTCACTGACTGCCTCTCTCTCTCACTGACTCTCTCACTGCCTCTCTCTCTGCCTCTCTCACTGACTCTCTCTCTGCCTCTCTCACTGCCTCTCTCTCTCACTGACTCTCTCTCTCACTCTCTCACTGCCTCTCTCACTGCCTCTCTCACTGACTCTCTCACTGACTGCCTCTCTCTCTCACTCTCTCACTGCCTCTCTCTCTCACTCTCTCACTGACTCTCTGTCTCTCTGCCTCTCCCTCAGACTCTCTCTCTTTCCCTCTCTCCCTCAGACTCTCTCTCTTTCCCTCTCTCCCTCAGACTCTCTCTCTTTCCCTCTCTCCCTCTGACTTTCTCTCTCTCCGACTCTCTCTGTGTCTGTATCTCCCTCTGACTCTCTCTCACTTTGATTCTCCCACTGACTCTCTCTCTCTCTCTCTCTCTCTCTGTGTGTCTCTCTGACCCTCTCCCTCTCTCTGTGTCTCTGTCTCTACTTCCCTCTAACTCGCTCTGACTCACTCCCTCTCTGTGTGTCTGCCCGCCCCTCTCTCTCTCTCTCTCCTCCTCTCTCTCTCTCTCTCTCTAAAGCAGCAAAAAAACAAAATTTTCTGAATTAAAAAATATCGGAGACACTGAGTGATGACGTGAATCGAGTGTGTAAAATAAAATACAGCGTGAATAAAAAATAGCCAGAGTAGTTTCCCCACAGAAATCAGGGTTTAAACGTGGCAAAGGGAATTCTCAATAACACACGCCTCACTCCCCAACTCTCTCTCAGTCATATTTGTATTGTTAAATTCAATACTAGTTGTGCACTGAGGGCTAACCTGCCTGTAATCATAGGTTCGCCAATACATAAATCGCTATTTGTAGCATTTACTGTATATATAACAATGACAATCAGTCTCAGTGCAATGTGTGTGCAACATATATACTGTATATCTCTGTGAAAACAGACACATGGCAATCTTTTTTGTTTTGTTTTTAAAAAACTCCATGTGATGTGATGTGTTAGAATTTTTGTACACTAATTAAATAAACTTCCCGAATAATGTACCACGTTTTAACGTGAAGGAATTTTCACTTCCACGCGAAAAAAAAACCGAAACCATCCTGTAAGTAATAAGTATAAAGTTTTCCTTTGCTTTGCCAAATGGAACTCCCCACCACCAGAAAACTACAATGAAATCCATTGAGAGGAGGGAGGGAGGGGGAGAGAGAGAGGGAGGGAGGGAGGGAGGGAGGGAGGGGGAGAGAGGTTTAAAAGGAATTATACTTTCAGCTGGTGACCAGGGTCTTGTTGCAAGAAGCTGAACGTGAATTCAGTCAATATTCACTGCAATGTTGCCACACTTTTCCCATCACTGCCCTTCTGTAAAATTAGCCCTGATCCCCTAACCCCACCCACCCCCTCGATAGTCCTTGCTTCATTCACTCATTTGAATGCCGTCGCTGTCCAGGCGCTATCCTCTAATATAAGGAGTTTCTAGACCACAGTAATGTGAGTGTTTTAGCCAAACAACACGCCTTTCTCGCGGGCCTGGGGGGCGACACTTATTTGAGAACATAACATCCAACTTACAACCACCTTACACAGTAAGGGAGGTGGGGGGGTTATCAGCTTATCATCAAACAACAAGTAAAGTATCCTAATGTACCAGTATTCTCCCTTACCAATAACCTGATTGGTTTATACACTAACTTACCAGTATCCTGATTTACTGATACCCTCCTTTACCAATACTATACCCTAACTCACTGGTAATATCACAATCTACTGATAATTAGTGTTTTTTTAAATAAAACCATGTATTTGCGGTGAATCCCTGGTGTGAACCTGACCAGTGCCAGTCCACTGAACCACACGTTTACCTTTTGCAATCTTACTGGTTGATTGGCAATGGGGGAGATTGTATGGTTTATTGTACCCCCGTCCCCTCTATCCCTCTCTCTCTCTCTCTCTCTGGATTCTCACCCAAATAACCTCACCTGCAGCTGCACTCGGTCTTAAACATCCGACTCTGAGTCCCGCGTTACGGCCACTGGCGTTTGCGATTTATGAGCTCGCAACTTGCGCCTGAATGACACCGAGAAACATCTACTAACGTGGGGGCACACACAACACGGGCAAAATATACCTCCTGAGTGTACACACCTGTACACACCTGTACACACAGCGCGCCGCACACCAGAGAATAATAATAATAATAACACAGGCACCGTTTGGGGGACGCTGCTGGGCGCGATTGGCTGCCGCGTACAGTTCGCACAATAGAGACGGTCAATTGGCTTTGCAGTACAGTACTGTATAGTCCATGAAGCGCTTTGAGACGTCTGAAAAGATGTGACAAGGCGCCGTGTCTAAATGCGAGGGTGATTACATCCTGTATTAACCCTGCGGCGCGGGCTGGTTTGGTTGCGGGTCTATCCTGTGTGTTCTCTAGTCAACCCCTGAGTCAAAACCTAGGAGTTGAAGTATTTCGGAGAGACAAGCCAGCTTATCTTAGACGTTTGGTTTGTTTCTCGCTCTCTCTGGTTCTTGTCTGTGATCTGTGTTATGTTGAATGCCCCAGTATTGACTTATTCCTTCACCGCCGGCGGTGCAATATTGCAAACACAATGTACTTTTACAACACGGTTTTACATGTTATTTTTGTTTAGCTGAACGGTATCTGTGGCAAAAATAGGATTGCGTTCCTTCCTGTTCAAGTAAAATGTGTGTTAAATCAAAATATATATTTTAGATCGTTTTTAACTTTTGCAGGATTAACTAGAAACCCCCCCCCACCCCCCAACCACCCTAAAAAGTTGACAAATGTAGTGACCCTGGACGCCCAATGAGAGAGAGAGAGGTGGAGGGA